>KB673024.1:395158-417249 GCA_000349145.1 Anopheles dirus
ATAATAATAATAATAATAATAATAATAATAATAATAATAATAATAATAATGATAATAATAATGTTATAATGTTATAATGTAATGGTAAAGAACGTTGTTCAAATCAATCATTTGAACAACTTTCTTTAGTTCGATAAGCAAGTAAAGAATGATGTACGAAGAATCGCAAATACCTTTTGAAGTAGCTGTCTGATTTACATATGTGATTTCTTCTTTTAGAACAAATAAGTGACGTTTTCTAGACTATTGGCAAAGGAACAAAGAACCTTACAGTATTTTGTTGAAAATTACAAATTAGCCTTTTCAACATTAATTATCCTTCATTTTTCGAATTCAATATAACATAAGAAGCAGTTGCTTTGACGAAAATATTGAATTGAATTGAAAATATTGACGAAGCAAATTGAATATTTGAACCATAAATCCATCTCGCCAATTTTACACTAAACTTGAAGAAAATTACTTATGTTACACTTTTGAAACATGTGGCTGGGTGGCCTATTAAAAAAAACATTTTTTATCATAAAGGCAAAAATTTTCGCTAATTGGTGGATGTTCTTGCTTGAATTTGGCTGAAGAAATCTATTCCTCCTGAACTGAGTTAAAAGATAATTTTAGTTAATGAACGTTATTGCAGTGAGCAATCAAACCTAACGTTCTGAACAAACATCGCCAAAAAGTGGAAAGGATCCCATGCACATTATTACTTTTAAATCGTTTCACAAGGCGATGTAGAGGACGGTACATGAAAAAAATCGAGAATAAGAAAAATTTGTATTTTTTTTTTCATATAACTTAAATCACAAAAAATACTAAGAGTACCAACTACGTAAATGTCATACATGTTACCTTGGGAGCAAAATTTGCCCATTATCTGTAGTCTCTGTGACGTTTCTAAATGTCTCGCTCAAACGATCTAGCACGATATCGATGTCTCGCAAAAACGACAAAACAGATTCTGTAGTCCTGTGCGCAAGTCACTTCAGTCAACGAATGGCAGGCCTAGACCTACTTGAGGTTGTTGGGTCAAGAACCAAGAACGTCTTCTACATTGTTTCTGTCATGGTCTCGGAGAAATTTATGGAAAATTGTGAAAAGCATACAAAATCTTCAACATTTCCTAGTTAGCTCAACCGTCATCAGATGGCGCCACTCAACTGAAGTTGCAGAGATAATGTACATAAATTACTATATTTTTTCCAATATGGTCACCACTCGTTTCCAAACAATTTATTCACTTGCGTCGCCTAGGAATATAACACCTCCACAGTTCACCATTCTTACAATTTTGGTTCATCGAAGCTGAAAGAAGCATATGAACAAACATAGACCACAAATCAGCTGTTCAACATCTGAAAATTTAGTTATGGGAGTAGTGAGATCATTAATAATGTTATTTTTACATTGAGACAAATCAGATAGTGAATACTAGCTTTTTACTTGGTAGACCTTCTCCAAAACGTGATCTATCCGAGAAAATATCTCCGTAAGATTGCGTAGGGCTTACAGGTAACTCGTAACAATTTGAAACTTCAGCTGGAGATTCTATTCAGGCCAGGACAAATATTCAAACCCTTTCCGGGCAATTGTCATCGTCGTTTACTCAAATGCACTTACACATACACATCTTAAACTTCCTACACTCGTATCTGAACGGATAAGTTTAAATTTTATTTACAGAAAAAATACATGAATTGCCAATCTTTTGTTCAATCCTAACCACTCTTGCATTAAACAGCGCACTGGTCACATGAAACACAGAGAAATGAAGAAGTGCATGCGATAACGACCGCCAGCACTCGAGTGCGCTAAGAATAGACAAAAAAAAAACATGTCACTGCTACCCGTTCGAATTTTAAAACAAATCAACTCAAATTTACAACGTTCGGTATCGGCAACGGAAACAAAATCCTTTTCGAAGGCAAAGCCTAAAGCGAACCACATCCCGACAAACGAGAGACAATGGGGTAGAGAGCGTGCTTAGAGCACATTGCGAATTCGACGCTAAAAGTTTAGAATGTTTTAGATTTAAATACAACAACAACAAAAGGTAAAAACAACTACGATGAAGACACATCGATTCGTATACTGCGTTTACCGCCGTTCACAACGTTACTGCCGGGTCGTATACACTGCGTATGTAGATGCGTATGAAGTGTTCCAAACACCTAGCGTGTCAAACTTGGTTTGCCTAGCTGATATGGTCGGTGCGCGTGGCGGTTCGTCTCCGGCGCCTACAGCCTGTCGAAGGCCTTGCTGCTGGTGAGTATGTCCCGGCAGAGGCGCCACACGTGCTTGGACGCGTTGTCCAGTGCCGTCGGCGACTTGCCCTTGAACAGGTCCAGGCTGGGCAGGAAGTAGTGCGGACACCGCCGGCACTGCAGGCAGGAGATGAGCTGCAGGAAGATCCCATTCAGCCGGTCGGCCACGCAGCCCACGTCCCACTCCGTCTCGCGCGGATGCTTCTCGCACTCGTACAGCAGCAGCGTCTTCAGGTGGTAGTACCCGATCGGGGCGCCGGGCAGGTCGAGGTGCCGGTCGCACAGCGTCTTCAGGATGCTGAGGCAGCGCTTCCGGTAGCCGCCCTGCAGCAGTCGGTTCTCCGCCTCGGTGAAGTGCAGCAGCCAGGCGTCGCCCTCGACGTTCGCGTTCTTGCCCTGCAGGATGACGCTCTCCTTCGACAGCAGATCGAAGCCCTCCGTCTTCACCTCGGCGACGAGGGCCGGGTGCGGCCAGGGGATGTTCAGGATGGGCCAGTGGGCGGCCGACCGCGGCCAGATGCCGGTGCACTTGAACGCGGGCGTGATCTGGACGGTGTAGCGCTCGCGGATCCGCAGCTTCACCTCGGTCGTATCCGGCACCAGCTTTACCATGTCCCGGTACGGACACTTCTCCACCGCCTGCGCGACGAGCGTGTGGAAGCGGGAGCGGATCTTGCGCGCGGACAGGTAGCCGGACGCGGTGATGAACTCCACCCACAGCGACATCGACCGTTTGCGGCCGTCGCTCAGCTTCAGCACGGCCGCCCCGGGCAGCGAACCGTCGTCGACGAAGTTGAACACACCCATCTGGTTGAGGTACAGCACGACCTCGAATGCCGTCGGCGAGATCACCTCCAGTCCCTCGAATCTGGAAGCATTGCGATACACGGCGGAGGGTTGTTTTCTCTTTGAACCGACGAAACGGACGGACAACCCCGGGGCGTGGGCTTACCTGCCATTGCACTCGACCAGGCTGGAGATAAACCGCGGCTCCTGCACTTCGACCTCGCGCAGCACCTCCTGCACGATCTTGCAGATCTCCCGCAGCACGATGGCGATGTTGCCCATGCGCACCTGCACCTTCTCGGCGTAGTACTTGTTGATCTGGAATATCGTCTTCGACTGCACGGTTATCATCTCCGGTGGCACCAGCATGTTTGTCCAGCAGCTGTGCCGCGTAGTACACGACGCAAACGACTCAGCTAACAACTGTCACCGACACAACACATCGGCAGAGGCGGCGCTCCATCAAGCGGCACCAGGTTCTGGGGCAACTTCCGTGCACTGCACTATTATCTTCCTGTTACTACCGCTGCCTCCCGGCCCTCCTCCGCCCGCAGCCTCACCAGGTCCTGCTCCAGCAAAACGGGGTGAGCGAGTGTAGGTTAGGATCGTTCACGGCACGTCATGCAAGCGGTCGCCGCTCGTCATCGTCGCACAAGCACCGCGAAGTTCACGTCCAAATGAGGCCCACGGGAAACGCGCGCGCGCCCGGACACACTCGCACGATATATCTCAATCTCGCCACCGCGCGATACTGGCCCGGGTATCGCGACGCTGACCCGGTATGCAGTCCAGCCGTCTGCTGCACACACGCACGCGCATGCTCCTGTCCCGGACCGGGGAGCAGCGCCGAAAGGGCGCGTTCATCGGGCAAGATTTTTGGCGTGGATGAGTTGCAGACATCGCCGACGAGCGACATCGGGCGAGAGTTTGCTCCCCCCCCCTCCCCTCTCACCCTTCTCCTTTTCACTCTAAGCCCCCCGCCCCTCCGAGCTCTCTTTCTCTCTTACTTCCTTTATCAATCGCATCCCTCCCGCTCGCACGAGATAACGGAAGGCCCGGGTGCGTAGTCACCCTTAGTGTTCCACCGCTCCGGTTGATCAACCATCCGACACACAACATTCGTACACTAGAGGGTCCGTGTCCTTTCCGGCGAGATGGATACAAATACCACAGGGAAAGCCACGGGGTTGGGAAAGAGCTCCGTCGTGGTCCGGACATGGCGCCGGGTTGATATCATCTGAGAGTTGCTACTGGAATCTCTCCCCCCATCGACGATCATCGCGTCGAGCGAATCGAATGCGGGAAATGGCTTTCGCACACTCACACGCACGCGTCACCATCCCCACCATCTTAGGAATCGTACAGACACGCACAAACACACGTAATGTTTACGGATGCTACATGGTGGAAAGGATACAAGCGGCAGAGAGGGGGTCGTGCATGCGCTTTGCTTGAACTGCATGGTCTATTTAGATATTGTCCGAAATTTGACTATTTGCCAGCAGTAAATTCACTCTCAGCCTCAGGTATTCTAATCTGTTTTTCCCAATTCCGGAAGCCACAACGATGTGTCGCTAGGTGTGTCGAATTATTTTCTCCGTGTTCATTGCGTTCACTCAGTGTCAGTTCACTTTCTCTGCTGGCGCCACACACACTGGCAGAAATGTCAAATTTCGAGCGTAAAGCGTTTTGTTGATACGCTTAATAGATCAGATTCGCAAAGTAGGCGTGGCGCACAACTCATTTAAGGGTTCATTCACGGCGTTCATTCGAATGAACCTCGCGAAGGAATGTGCTCAGCGCAGCAAATTGCACCCTTTTAACCCTTCGCACTAGTTTGACGAGTGTCGGCTCGCGATGAAAGTTTATTCATTTATAATTTGTCGGGCCGTAAAAGTCTTCACAAATATCTTAGTTCCTAATTATACTGTAACAAGACCTTACGCTTACTTTTGACGGAAACGCAGACGATCGCTCGGAGAGCTCGGAGATAAAACATATTTATAGCCCATTCAATGTTCGAATGAACGTAAAATATTGGTTTATTGTTTATTGCTCACAAAATACTCCTAAAACTATGAAGTTTTATATAGCGAGAGTCGTGGAATTCTCTTATCTTGTACATTCGATTTGTTTACATCAATGAAGAATTTGTTTTAATACATTTCACGGAAAATGTCGATTACTCCTTAGTGAAATTGAAGCGAAGAACTATGAGTAAATGTGTTAAATTCAATAGCTTTAATAATAATTAAATGGAACACTGATTTGCCATCTTTGTTCATCTTGGAACCTCATTTCATTGATCTGATGAGTATTTAGGAAAATATAAATAAAACATAACATCACATTCGCTCAACCATAAAATAGGCTTGAATATGTTTCTTTAACCCAGTTGTACGTTCTACTTGCAAATGGTAATGCGACCTTTGAGTTAAATTTGGCGTCAACATACTAATATCGTCTAGGAAAGCAGACTAGACGCTTCCTGCACATAAAAGACGGAACAGGAATGTACACAGAATGTGTATACGAAAGTTATACCATGTAAGTCCGAGAAGAAAACATCGTTAATTATATTAATGATGCTCATAGTTTAGTCAGCAAATCTTGTAAATCTATGGTTAATACCACCGAGGGGGCCAGCTAGGACAGCAGAGAATGCAGCAGTACTCTAAACGCACAAAAGCAGAGCATATAGATTAGTTGTGAGCTTCTCATCTGAATCTAGTTCATCTTTTCGTCGTGACATAAACCCCGATGACATGAAGTGATATAGCTGGAAACATAGGTTTATAATGATTTGCACGAATATCCTAGCACCTGCACCTGGAACGAGAGCCACTGATCGGTGATATAGCAGAACTGCAATGATGTAATACGTAGCTAGCAGGTGCTATAACAAACAGTGATAGTACAAGTGATAGTATTGAAGACGCTTGATTGTCGATGAATTGAAATTAATAAGAGCTTAACTTGTACAAGTTTAATCTGCGAAATTATGAAATTTTCAACGACCGTTATCAACTTCAAACGTTCAACTTTGCTAGTTCAAATCAAAAGCGAGCAAAAAGTTTTGAGATTAAATAAATTTTTGAGATTGTTGTTTAAACAGGACACGCTCTATGACTTTATATTGGTTTCTATCAAGTTTTACTATGATTTAAACTCATAACAGATGTTCATCTAAATAGTTTTGAATGTCAAATATGGACCGCATAGAATCTGGCCACATAAATTCGATTGTTTTCATTGGTTCTATTGGGTTGGTTTGACATAAAAACGAACTTTTGACCTTAGAAAAATGTATTTTTCACGATTTCCTAATTCCTCTAACCTTGATGTTGTTATTCTGTTTCATTACACAAACTTAGAAAAACATAGGCGGAAATATTTGGGGAGCAGTTATTTGTAAAATATGTTCAACCCCGTTGCCGTTTTACTTAAGTTGTTAAGTATCAACCGGCTGTAATGACATCTGGCCTCATCTCCACCAAAATTTTCTTCGTTCATTGTTTGAGCTAATAAAAGGTAGCACATGCTCCAGCAGGCTCTAGCCTTTCATATACTTCAAAGTTCGTAAAGTTAACGTGTGTTGATTAGTTGCAACTGCGAGTGGCATTAAAAAAATTTCATCCAAATTTTCGTGGAAATTAATGTTTGACAACAGATTTCAAAAATCGCCACCTGGGGGCGAGACAATAATTGTATGTAGAGCATGTTTCACATAAAGGTATATAAGAACTTCAAATGCTGTAGCAAACTACCGAATGAATGAATGAAAGCCAAACAGATAGAACGAGATCGGTTTACCTCAACCACGTAGTTCCATCTCCTTTACTTTGCTTGTTTTTTTACATTTTCCTTTTTTCCAACCATCTACCAGCAACTTCCGCACACGGCGCGCGCCGCCGCACTTCCAAACTCAGCGATAGCACATGTCGCAAGGAAAAGCTCATAAAATTCCCTTCTAAATGTGTGTGCCATCGTGCTATTGCTGCTCCTGCTGCTGCTCAGTGGTTCGGCACAATCGAAGATTTAAACCGCAAAAGGCCCAGATAAGCTGCTCGTTCGTTTTTTCAGCCCAAATTAGTACATTAGAATAGAAAGAAGATGGAGAAGCAAAAAATACACCCGCCTGTCGGAGGCTTATCGGAGCCCTGACATCGCGTCGGTAAGTTATGTGAGGTCGCACAGTAAGCTGGGCACGGGTAAATTGATTTTAAAGCTGTCCTAAATAGACCTTTCGATGTTCTGCGCGTTACGTAACCAACCATTTCCGCACCTGCTGGGCTGATATTTCATGCGGCTACAGTTTCAGACTAGCAGAGACATGCGTGTTTGTGTTTTTTTGTGTACAATTCGTTTTAAATTATATTATTTTAATATTTTGCGCAGGAATTTATCCACTGATCAAATTTCATTCACATTTAAAATAATAAAAGACAAAAACAGAGCGAGATAATGTCGATGCTCGACGGACATGAAATGACAGGAAATGTTGTGAATTAACGTTTGCGTCTTCGACATCGATAATATCCGAATGTCTTTCGTCGATGGCGGTCATATGGTCCAGGTGAGTAGTTCTTTGCCTCACATAACACGTGTTATTGGTTCAATTCTCAACTAGAATCGAACACCTAGCAAGGGAACAAAAAGAAGAAGGTCTTTATTGTTTGTCAACTTGTGGACGATGCTTGGTTGGCATGTCTCTTACTGTCGCACTTGAGCGTTGAGGAATCCGGATGACTGATCCCAAGCTAAGTTCGCTGACATAACATTCCATAAAGCTCTCTATTATTGTTTTGGACATGCTGTTTTAGAGCAGCACTATTTGGAGTCTTCTCTGTGTTTCTAGGAGTAGAAAATCGAGCGTGATACGAAATCCTTTACCTATTTCGCCTCTTTCAGATCTATCACTACATCGTCTAACCCTCCTTACGCAATAGGATGTTTGTTTATTAAGCCATACTAGAATGAAGACGACTTATTGTGTCTAGTTCGGACAAGGATTTTTAAAAGCTTATTAGTTGCAGCTTCAGGCGTACCACAGGTTAGTAATCTTGGTTCACTTCTCGTTTTGTTATATCTGACCGATGTGCCTTTTGTGTTACGTAATTGCAATTATTTATTGTATGCGGATGACATAAACATAAATAATTGTGCAAAAGAATCCAAATGGCTGTAGATTCATTTAGCACTTGGTGCCAACGCAATATGCTGTCTCTTTGTGTAGAAAATGTGTCAATGTCTCTTCTACACGTGCACGTTCACACCTTATTTTTAACTACACAATTAATGGGCAACCCAATTAATGTCAAATACGCGACATAATAATTTTGTTAGACGCTAAATTCTATTTTGTTAAGTTCCACGAAGACATTATCCAACGCGCTAGTTGAACTTTAGGTTTAATCATAAGAATCGCATAAAGACTTTGGCGATCCTATGTTTTGAAATCGTTGTATTGCGCTCACGTCAGGCTTATTTTAGAATTTGGTGTAATAGTCCCGTATGCATGCATGGGATGCTGGATCCAAAGAATTGATCGAGTGGAGCGTAAATTTACTTGGTCTGCCGTTCGACGACTGTAATACCTTACTGCCCTGCCGTTCGTGGTGCCACGGTTACTCTACGCACATCATACTGGAAAATCCCTTTTCCCCCTTGGGATTATTCACCATAATAGTAGTTGTTTAAAGCATTGTTTGTCTAAAGAAAGCAGCTATTGATGGTTATTATTATTGTGTAAAATACTGTTTTACTTATCATTTAACCTCCCAAGAGGTTTGGCTTCTCTTCAGTTCAGATAGACAGACATTGTTTGTACACAACCCTGACGAAATGACACTTGCTCGTGCTTTCGTTAAGCTGGGACACTCGCGCAGGCAACGTTCGGGATGAGAGCAGGGGCTCTCACCCGAACCTAGAATTAATAAATACGAGGCGATTCTTCATGATCGCTCTCTTACCTTTGCAACACGGAAATTAACACGACTTGGTAACTATACGAAAAACACCCATCGCATCCGAAAACCTGCTACCGAAAAACTCCCGCGAACGAACAGACATGTTTCTGACGCTGTAATTGATGCAGATTCGTCAGAATTAACATGAGGCATGAGGCACTTTTAGTATAAAAGAAAAGGTGCATTACTATTTAGAAATAAAACATAATTGATAATCGATCGATTATCTAGAAATAAGGGAAAGCGATAAGTGTGAACTCCGTAGAGAACTATTGTCATAAAACGCATGATAACAAACATTTTATTGATTCGAAGCTAATTTATGCGAATGCGAAACAAATGGTATTCGTGGTTCTCACAGGAGTAAACAAAATCGGTAAACGTGAGTGTTAAACCATCACGGCACACAAAAGGTGAGAAATATTTGCTTGGAACCAAATATTGGCTAATGGCTTCACTTTTCCATACAAGTAAACCTCGTCAACGTGGAAGAGAAAAATGAAGCAAAAAATATGTACATATCATATCAAGCGGTGCAGGGCCATATGAGATTGACGAAGATGAAAGGCGAACGAAAATGCAGCAGATGCATTGATATTCTGGCCCGTGCCCAACGAGATAGATGGGTCGAATTTCGTAAACAAATCACGCATAGTCGGGCCCATTTCGCATGTGCGCATGATCTGTTTATCGGATTTTCCAGATCTGTCCAAAAATGTGTCAGCTGGAGTTGAGCCCGTGACTAGGGTAGGCTGTCAAGGGTGCGGAGGTACACGAATTGGCAGCAAAACAAAGGCTGGTGAATGTCGGCGACGAATATGCTGCGAATATGTGTATTCAGAATTAGATCATCAAATTAGGAGTGCTCAAAATAAAGTTTCATCGCCATCCTATATGATACCACTTATTCTAATAGTACTGTAGGGCATCTGGTTCTCATACTTTTCTGTTATAAGATCAACTACGAATACTGTTTGATCTTTGAGCTATGTGTATATATCGATGAACATGCATATAATCGAAATAATATTCTAATATTGATCTAAAATATGTACTTGTATATGCATTGTATATGTATATGCATTGAGGCATTCGTGCGCAGTTGGTAAACTTCTTCCATCAGAAAAGGTCTGTTCTCTTTTGATGAAATATTTTATTTGCTTTGGTTTATCTGAAGCTGAGATAAGTTGAGTAAAGTTTATGGTCGATTTAAGTTCTTCTGCTTTTTCATTATTTAGAGATGGAATTCGGCCTCCAACGGTTGGAAAACACGAGGCTTACCCAATCCACCATCAGAAAGTTGAGGGCCTATTATTAACCTCTATCGGAAGAATCAAACTAAAATCATGTATATAACCATGGGGTAATGTAGTTGCAAAGGTGCACCGAAATAAAAAACAAAATACGAATTTTATCGTGATTAATCATTCTATAAACCTTGTTCCAGTTATTCAAGTTGTTGACAGTACCTAGCATCAGTAATTCCATTTTAAAACGCAGGTTTTGTTAGACACTTATCCGTTAAGGCCCGTTTAGTGATCGAGTGAAAGTGAACGTGAAATTTTGGTTTTTCATTGATATTTCACAAATTACTCATCGTAGCATGCTGTTCTATATACCAAAAGATGGGGAATTTTATTCCCCAATCCGTAGCATACAAATTTCTTTAGATTAATGAAATTTAATGCATTTCCTCTTTATTCCCCGCTGATAATGGATAATAAATAATGCAAATTTAATAGTCAGCGGGGAATAAAGAGGAAATGCATTAAACTTCATTTCTCGGCATAATGCTGAAAACATAATCTTACAAACCATGTACAGCAATCGCTAATCCAAAACTTACAAGATATATACAAAAATACCTAACGTTGCAGGAAAATGGCTTTTTTGCGATGTTAGTCGTTTCAAATGCGTCGTGAAAATCGAAAACCAAACGTATCAATGTACTAGTGAGCTTGACATACCTAGGAAATGTGACAGAATTCCAAAAATCTTCTCTCTCTCTCTCTCTCTCTCTCTATCTGGCCCGCTCACGGTTGAGCACGTCGTGTTGACATGGCCTGGTCACCAATCGTTCTCCAGGATTCTCAGTCCATGGCTGCAGTCCTCCATCCGCGGTTGTGCCCGATCTCCGTCAGGTCGAGCTCCACTTGATCTAGCCAAGGAGCTCGCTGACGAGAACCTTCCTGGTGGGACAAGAGTCCGGCATCCTCATCACGTGTCCCAGCCAACGTATCCTTCCGGCCTTCGCCACCGTCAGGATGTCAGGTCCGCCAAACACCTCAGCTAGCTCGTGGTTTATTCTCCTCCTCCACACACCCTGCTCGCACACCCCACCGAAGATAGTTCGTAGTACCCTCCGTTCGAAAACAAGGAGGGCATTGGCGTCCTCTGTCAGGATGACCCAGGGCTCATGCCCGTAGAGGACCACCGGACGCATCAGGGTGCGGTATATCGCGCATTTTGTGCGGGGTTGGAGTCTCCTGGATCGCAGGAGTCTGTGGAGCCCGTAGTAGGTACGATTCCCCTGAACAATGCGCCTCCGGAGTTCGCTGCTCATGTTGTTGTTCGAAGTAACGATCGTACCGAGGTAGCAGAACTCCTCTACCACCTCGAGATCGTTGCCGCCAACTAAATAAAGCTACGGCCCGACTCCCCTTCGGTTTCGATCGACTGTTGATTAAAAAGCGCTTAATACTACTAACGAGCAAGCCTAACTGTCCTGCTTACACTTCGCTCAAAGTTCTGTATCATCATGTCTGTATTACTCACACCTATGATATTCACTCTACAAGGTCAAATCAATGCATACAAATAATATAATACACCAAAAATAACTCTATTGATGCTTCATACACAAATATCGGTACTTCAGTATAAAATACCGTCATAATTAAATCTGAACGTAAGAATAAAATCTGTCGTATCGAAAGAGGGGTCGAACAGGTAGACAGGAATGAGATTTTTGGCATGTTTTTATACATTATGTCATATTTCTCAAGTATATCAATCCCAATAGGCACTTGGATGCACTCAGAGATTTTTCGAATCTTCTTTTTCGACGTAACGACCTACCGCATACACTTTCGACTCATTTATACCACCGTTGCAGTAAAAGCACTTGTTAGGTGGGTTCACACGAGTCGAACTCTGCTCAAATTTGCACGATCTGCGAACCTTTTTTGTCAATGTATTAGTGAGTCGAGCTATGTTCGCTGAGTCTGTTTCAAGCAGAAAAGGTTATCCAGTAATAATGTGCGTGAAGTTCGTCATCAAAATTTCGACTCGTGTGAACCCACCTGTTGCCTGCTCTTTACATTAATGCATATTTTCGGTTTTGGGTTGTAGCTCCCCGATCATCCGCAAGTTCTCCTCGACCTGGTCAATCCGTTGTACTCGCTGCGAACCTCTTCTCCGCGTGCCTTTCGATGACCTCCCTGGCTGGGTAGCTAACCGGCCTCCTCACTATATGCCCCAGCCATCTTTGTCTCCCGATTTTCACCAGAATTACAATCGGAGGATCACCCTGCAGCTCGTACAGCTTGTCGTTACATCTCCAAGCGCCATCCGCATCCCGTACTCCTTCGAAGATCGAACGTAGCACCATACGCTCGAAAACACCAAGTGCGCGTAGTTCTCCTTCGGCTAATAGCAAGAGATGAGAAAAACAATTCCTTTCAGGGAGTTAATTCACTCTTACTCACGCGCCTTTGGGATTCGAATTGTTTAGAAACTATTTTGGGAGCCGTTATAATCTAACTCGTCCACGAACTTGATTTACGTTTAAACTCGTTTTACGGCTCCCACTTACTCTATTGGGATTCGGATCCCTGCGGAAATCGTTTAGTCATTCCTGAGTGAGTTAGATTATATATGAGAAGTTACCTCGTTCGTTTCATTACAAGGATCTAACTCACTCACTCACTATTACTCAGTACGTACATCTTTAGTAATAACTAAATCAAGAAATTGACAGACCTAATCCTACTTTAGGCTGTTGTGCCAAGCGAGAAGCGAAGATTATGCGTTGTTGCGAAGGCTAGCCGAATCGGTAACCTGGGAGAGGTGCTACTCAGCCAGTTGGCCTCCAAGGGTTAATTTCGAATGTGACAGTTACGATTACGGGATCGGGTCCAAGGGTAATCACGAGATATACGCGATGGTTCGTGTTGCGAAGCAGCATGCGCAATATATGAAAAGATATATGGATTAATATGTGATCTAGACTTTTGGATTTGTAGTTTTAGTTGGATAAATCCTCATCTGCCAATAATATCCTATTTCCTATTATTTCCTAATAACATCCTATGATACTTTTTTCAGCTTCAAATCTGAAATTTCCCTTGCTTTTCTTGCCCAGTTTTCCAATATCTCCTATGACATACCTGTCGCACCAAATTATAGCCTTATTCTATAGTCACCAGCCGAATTCATTGCTGATATTTTTAAAACAATACTTCAGGCATGCATATAGATAAGATTATAATAAAACGCATCTTCAATCGTACAGCTTTAGAACATATGAAGAAAAAATCCATCCTCTCACACATAGTAGTATCATTGATGGGTGTTCTATTGATTACTTCCGAGCTCTGTGCAAATAACACTCAACTGTGTCATGCAAAATTCCGGGCACAATCATTCCCTCGCTCATGGGTATAGTGACATGAGATATATTTTGCTGACAGTCAATGGGTTTGGATTTGAACATAAAAAACCCAAAGCACACAACTTCACCAAGCGCCAAACGTGTGCCGACAAACATCACAGACACTGCGCACACACTGCCGGCCCAGCGAGAAATGCCAGACTCTTTACGCGAGAAATTACGCTCGTGACAGTGGGATGATTTTTGTTTCATGTGAGTTTTCCTCCGTCAATATGCACGTAGCTACCGCTTGGTGCGGAACTTGGTGACGGTTATTCCGTCTAAAATTGTGATTTCATCTTAATTATAATTTATTCATTGTGACAACTCGACTACTAAACCTTCCTCAGCCGGCCCCACCGGTCGTTGCGGTTCATCCAAAACGTTTTTCCACCATCGGCTTTTTTTTGTTTTTTTTTTTTTACGGGAGATCGCAACGGGGAAGATTTATCGGAAGGAGCGCGGACAGCCGGAGACGTCGTCTCGAGCGCCCGGGAACACTTTCACCACCTACTCTAATTGCATGCAGGCGACGCACGAGCGCTGCATAATTTATGGCCGTGCCTGGCACCGTAGCCGGTAGTGCAACGATACATGATTTTCCGACTGAAAGGAAAACTCGTCATCGTCGACGGCTCGTTCGTTGTCGCGAGCTACAACTTTCAACCGCTGTTTCTTAATCATTCCAATATGTTCGTCAGTCATAATCAGTCAGCCGGTTAAGATCTTTTCCCGTTCGGCTATTTCCGTTAATTGCCCGCCGGTTGCTTGCATTCAATTATGCCTGCGGGCGTACACCGTAGAGCAGAGGCTGTGTTGGAGACTCGCGATGCGTTTCTTTCTTCTCCATCCAGACAGTGCGATCAAATCGGTGATTCTGGTAACGCGCTTACCGTATGATATAGACATAAAAATATGCGTCAACACACTCAACAGTTTACTGATTTTTTCATCCTACTTTTAAATTTCAATGTTTCATCTTTGAAGTATGAAATAACGCATCGTAAATATTTGGAACATCGAAATATCGATGTTTCAAATATTTTGTGGTATGCAAGCTGTGAGATAACTAAATGGTTGTTCATTTAGTTACGTACTTATTCGTAAGAAGAATAACTGACTCATCTGTGAGTACACTAGAGTTTAGAGTTAAAGAAAGAAAGGATGATAAAGTAAGAGAGAGATAGAGAACTTTATCTTTCGTGCAATATCCTTGAAGAATTGCCAATATCAGCAGAACTACCATTGAAGCAAAGAACTAACACAATAGTAAGATCAAAGTACAGTCGAAGAACATTGAAGTGACTCATCCATTGTTCATACAATGGATTTGTTAGGTGGATTTGGATTTGGATCCAATGGATTTGTGTTTTGTTAGGTAAAAAAAATCATTCCTGCAAACTATCTCATAAATATGTATCTCATAAATGTTTTTCAGTTATACATAATTTTCTGATTAATTTACATTCAAAGCTGACTACCAATTCCACTATCAAAATGTACTTTTCTAAATTTTAGTATCGTTTAGAAGATGACTTTTGTTGCCCAACTATGCTTAACTTCATCTTCTTCTTGCAATATAAAACATCATTTGAATTATAAAACTGTTAATAATTAATTTATTACAGGACATATTCCTACAAACCTTTTTTTACAAAAAAAAAGTTTTTACATACATCTTTAGTAAGATAAACATTCGTTCTTTCAACGACGTTTGCAAGTATAACATAGATTGGTAACGTATGCATTGAAAAAGTGACTTTTTTCAAACGGACAGGAAAAATAAACGGTCAAAGATACTTTATGAAACCAAATTACATTTGTTTCTATATTATGTTTATTATTGTACAAAAATATGTCTACTCCGTTCCGGGCCACCTGCCGGCACTGGGCCGGGCACTGACCATAGGTGTCGAAAAAAAAATCTCGATCGGACAGAGCTGGGGCACGTTAGGAGGGTTAGCATGGTTGAGCGCCACCGGAATGCCCAACTGCTCCATTTCTTCAAGCGCTCGCTTCGAGGAGGCCGAAACACCAATCGTGATTTTTTAAATGAAGTAATTAACTTCTGGGAGGCACTCCGTACTATAAATCTCACCGGTCAATGCCAGCCACGATGAAAAGAAGACGGGACGTGACATCTCCTTTTCGCTGATTTTGAGTCGCAGGAACACCTTCCTCGGGAACTTTGTATGGCCAGTACCAGGTTTTCTTTCAATGGACTTTCCCTCCTCCAGAAGTGTCAGAAGCTTATAAAAATTTGCTCGATAGTTTCCGGCCAATACGAAGTGTGTCACAGTGGCCGACTTTGTTAGGCAAGGATTGAGCAGGCGGTTCGAACTAATCACAGAATGGAGTTCCTTCACTGTTTTGACCATAGCTAATGTAAATGAAGTGATAGAGGCGCCAAATTTTGACAGTATGTTGTCACCAAGTAAACATTGACCACTGAATGAATGACCGACCACTGGGTGGCAGGGTAATCTCATGTAAAATCGAAGCATTTTGTCGCTTTTTTTATGCATACGTTATTTTGATACAATTTATGAACAAAAAATTATTGATTATGTTTCACTACATACTTTATATGTTTGCAAAATTCTTCAAAACTCATATATCAATAGATATTTTATTGCTTTTTAATTTTGTCGGAGTACCAAAAATTTCAGCAAATCACTTTGCTGAACTGCCAGGAGCCACGAGCTCCACGAGCTAGCTGAGCTGTTTGGCGGACCTCACATCCTGACAGTAGCGAAGGCCGGATGTATTGCACATTAGGGGTTCTTGTATAGAATTTATAATTATTTTGTTGTTGTGCCATATGGCCAGCACTCAAGCTTGCTTATTACACAGTCTCGATATTTCTTCTCCATCAGTTTTCTGTCGCTAACAAAAGTAATCAAATACAACAAAAGTAAGTAATGCCTTCAACACGATAGCGACTGTTGATGACAATGCTAAAGAAGATGGTTTTAATGCCTATCGCTTCACGGAACTCTCACAAGAGATTCAATACCCACTTACACGATTCAACAGCTGGTTTGCTTTTGAGATTACACCTTTTAGGTAATCGTGGAACATGATTTTCTCGTCTAGTAGACTCCAATATCCAAGGATCCTATGGCAACCCGGAACGTTCAAATACGATCATCATCGCATCAACTTGGACCGCGCTCTATGCTATTTAAACAGAAGCTGATAAATTCCTCTATGCTAGCACAAATAGTCTACGTGGTACGAAAATCTGCTGAATAGGACTGGCATAGTGTATTACCGCGGAAAAATGGTTTGCATATAATCTGGTCGAATGTCTTGTAATTGTAAGCTACATATTTACGTTGGTGTGCCAACATTTTTATTATCACATCATATATTGGTAGAAGTTCTTCTGGGTGACCCAAGATATTTTAAAATACCTGAAGTAATTACACTTTGCGTTGCTTTTCCATTACAAAAAAAAATGTTCTCGGTCTTGCTAGATGAACCCACCAATTAATGGAACTGACGTAGCATTTATTTATGTCTTGTTATGTTAGAGAAATCTATTTTTTTTTTGAATACTGTTATTTCCATTGACTAAAGGTATAAATATCCGATTCAGCACATTATAAAAGAAATAAAAGCACATTCGTAGCATCTACCAATGCACTCAATTCTGCATGCAATACAAGTTCAACTACTTGTAACCCTCTTAATCGCAGGTTAAAGAAATACAGGATGACATAGCAATGAATATATGAAAAAAGACCAAGGATTGAATCCAGCCTCGATTAATCCCTGGTGTGCTTGCGTTTTGTAAACAAAGACATTTTCTTTCTATCATAGTAGGAAAAAAAACTTCCTCAACAAACCATTACAAGACCCTTTTGGTAGACACATTGCATTGCCAAGCTAAGGGTCGTTTCGAGCGAACCACGTCACAGGCCAGCAGGGTGCCTTTGTCCGTAATGTTGTCATATCTAACACAAGAGGGTTATAATCGAATTAGGATTTTTCTGGTTCCCAATGGACGCTGGCAGGGTTGTCCGTAGTTCAAGCGCAAGTGCATCTAAAATAATTAGAAAGTAATGTAATTAGCAGTGTGTCATTCAGCGACGCCTGCACTATAAATCACAAGCCGGTGTAATTCGATTGGGATGACATAATGAAGAGATATCGTTTCGGATGCGACTACCATGTGCGATGCGGTCCTCGAACGAGGTGATAGCGTTGCCTCGGTAGGAGCTTCAGTTACACCAATGTATATTTGGTATCGTTAAAGATTATATGCTAAAACGAAGAAATTAAATATGATAAAATTAAATATGATTAATATGATTAATATGATTAATTAAATATGACAAAAATATAAAAAAATCCTCTGATATGTGACTTACCCAAAGACAATCCGTCCAATGGATTGTAGCAGGCAGCGAACCAATCAGCAGAGTAAAGAGAAGAAAATTTGTAAAATTGCACTACGCTACATCCAGCGTATGTACGCGAGACCGGTGAAGCGAAAAGCCATCAGTAATTCACTTTCGGACTAGTCAAAATAGAATTCCGTATTCTTCCTCTACCGTCAGGAGCAGTAAGGGCTTTCGGCGCACAACCCCTCTGGTCCCTTTCGACCCCTTCCCAATCCCGAACACCTAATCGCACATCCCAGGGGGACTTTTCAGTGCTCTGTTACGGCGAGGGTGTTTCAGGATGTTCTGCTCTTCCTCTATTGCGGCTCGATGACGTATAATTTGTACCACAAACAATGGAAACATGGCACCGAAGGATGCTGCGAGACCGACGGCCAAATGGGCTGGGACATACTTAACGCTGCGCGATGAGACAAAAACAAGAGCACGCTTTCCCCTCCCAGGACGTAGGGTGGGCATGTTGCAATAGTCATCGATTTTTCATCACAACTTGTCCGCAGTGAGGTGAAACGTGGAGAGCACGCTATAGAGTGAGCGAGAAAGAGCGGTAGCGAAAAGGGAGTCAGAACCACTCGGCGGCAGCTTATATTTCGCCCGTTCGGTAAACATTACACCCTATTACCATGTACGTTGAGCAATGTATGACTGGCATCGTGTTTCAAGCGCACTCGAAAAGGGATTGCTCGGGGGTGTGTCATGGGTTTATCTCTGTTTTCCGGATTAATCTCAGTGCTGAAATTCCCTTGGGGGCGAAGGATGTGTCAGGGCAGTAAGCGAACATCAGCGTTTTGGACAGAATGTCAGAATTCACCCTGGATATTGAAAACACGACAACCTTTATCACTCTGGACGCGTTCGATCAGACGGCAAACAAAACACTAGCACCATTTCAAGTAGAGAAGGGCACCAACGCGCTCTGTTGGTGTGATGTTCCACAGGTGGATATTCCACAGGCCGACGCAACTCGCAAAGCATATTCAGCATACTGTGCTAATAACCCCCTAGATAAGAAATAAGACAAATTGCTTTGGTGGTGAATGTGGTTCACTTTCTTAACGCTAGTGGCAAAATAGATCAAATACACCTAGGGTTTTAATTTGGTGTCCATCGACACCTAGTAGGCGTTGTTGCACTGATTTTGAAGTGATTTTAGCCTAGTTTCCAGACAACTATTCTTATTTTAAAACCCGTTAAGTTTGTGACTCTACCTCCTCCCGTTTCTGTTCCGGTCGAAATTGTAGGAATAGGAGCTGGCTATCGTTTATTGTAGTTAAAATCGTCCGACGAAATGGACTTAACGACGCTTCACATTGGTTAGCATTCAATCGCAAACAGCACTTACAATATTGCGCGTTAGACAGCGTTGGTGAGATGGATGCGTAACACATTTTTAAACGAGGTAATAGAGATACATACATCAAACTGAGCCGAGTGATCGTTGAAACGTAGAATCATTGATTTCAGGGGGGCGTTATGCCCCTAGTGAGCGATAAATATAATCCGAGCCTTGTGACGTATAAGCTCCAAGGATTCTACGCCGAGTAGTTGGCAGCGTTCGTAATAGAGAGGTCTAAGCTTGCGAATAGCGTAGCATGTAAATTTCCGCTGAATTGCCTATTTATTGTCTATTTATCCATTCTGCAGTATATGGAGAGTAAACAGGCACGCGATATTCTAGCACTGATCTAACGAGACAACAATGCAAAGCTTCTATGCACAGAGGATCATGGAATTCTCGAGTCATTTTGAAAATTAAACCTAGAGTTCTGTTGGCGTTGCTATAACGTTGTCTTTGTAGAGTCTGAAGGTCAATTTTTGGTCAAGAAGAACACCGAGATCGCGCATTTCGATAGTTTTGGACACACATACGCCGCTAACAACATAATTAAACAATAAGCACGATCGCGCATGCGTAAAGGACATCACAAAAAAAAATCATTACACGACCAATATAAAAACGACCAATATAAAAACAAACATGGAGAAGAGTCCATGTTTTATTAGTCCCAGCTTAGTTCGTCGCGACAGGTTCGCTGAATGAAAAAATGGTTGCCAGCATCCGTGCGCTTAATTCGACATGAATGTCGGTATCGGAGAAGACTTTAAACCCTATATTCTGGTTTTACTGGGTGTAAACTGGGCGGTCCGGTGGTGTATTGGTAGCGACTGTTGGAAAGGAAGCCAAACAAGGCCTTCTTGTGCATTAAGTGCAAGATTGATATATCGCAGTCTATGCTGCATCCTGGATGATCACAGCAAAGCTTCAGCGATCAAAGTTTTAGTGGGAGTGCTTAAGCAAAAAACATGACTGAAACAATGTACCTTGAGCGAATAACACTTATGGAACTACTTTGTTTGAAGGGCAATCGAAAGCCTGATCAAAATTTCAGAAAACTTTTTATTGTTAAGAAGCTTTATTTTATTTGATCCAAAAACGTGATGAAATATTATACATGTTGAAGAAATTTTTGAAGATACATGAATTGCTCCTGAACTGCTAGAAGATGTCTTTGAAATTTGAGTGGAAACTAACAAGATCCCCGAACTGAGCGAAGCAGTTGACAACCTTGTAATCAATATTTAGGTTGTTGTGATTGCGATCATAACGCATTTTTTACGTAATGAGCAAAACCCTGCAACATAGGGGATCCCCTACGATAGGGGATAAAGGGGGATACGATACATATGACCAGGAGGTGTTCTGGAGGGTGTTTCTAATCGCCAACCGTAAAGCGATACTAATTTTATGTTCTATCGCTCTTACTTCGTTCATCAAAATATAAGTTAACTTCAATTGCATTTTTTTCGAGTTGATACATTCATAACACAGGTTATGGAGAAAACTGCGTATCTTTATGATCATGGCCTTATTGATGAGATCATGAGAGAACTGCCATTAATCTGCAAACAAAATATAGAACAAATAGGCAATAGAAAACCATGAAATAATCACTTTGCTACACTTGTCGAGTTGGTTACTCCCTCTCGCTAATACATAGCGTTAACTTCCAAAGTTAACTAAATGAACGTCTAAATACACATGATGAGCATATAAATAATCTAGAAAAAAAATGTAATGAAAAACGATGCTAACACTTACACAATATTTGTGCAGTTGAAAAGATACGCCAATGGTCATTGTTAAGGTCTGTCGTCATGATAAAAGAAACGTGTCAATGATAAAAGACAAAGTGTGCACGCTAGTACAATTTTAACAAATCACGTATATATATTAATCTAATCAGCCGCGCGCCCCGGGAGAGAATGATCGATCCTCGATAACCCGAACCTCACAGCTTCTCGCGAGATGCGAGAACTCATTTGTGAGAGCCGTGGTGACTGATCCGGGTTGGATCAGTAAAACGCCGTCCATAACAGTCATGATGTATTTTATGTACTGGTACACTTGCTACTCAGGTGTTTTTTAAACTGTTTAAAGAGCAAAAACAATCGAAACCCAAGATTGTAGAGTCCAATAATACACCAGCGACGCCAAGATTACACCATCGTAGTAAAACAAATTCTCTTTATATCAAGCGTTAAATGCAGCGCAGCACTACTAATTTTTTTTTGACAGATATTCTTATAGGTGGAGATGAGAAAGAATAATGAAAAAGATGCATGCAATTGATCTTGTATCTTAAAATCTTGGACTCTATTAGATGATTGGCTTTAGGTCTCAATTATGTATCATAAACTTTCATTACCTTTAAAACGACTTCATTTTTTGTTCAATGTCCTTTTGGCTCATTCAAGCCGTTCAGAATTTAAATGAATTAAAGAGTATAAATTATGCGGACTTTCGAATGACGATCTATTCACCTCATCAGATATTGCGTATAAAAACATTTGCTTCGTGCACGAGGAACATTTCCCTTGCCCTGTCAATGGCAGTATTAATCGAATCACAACTGACTACATAATCTCTCTCTCTCTCTCTCTCTCTCTCTCTCTAGCTGGCCCGCTCACAGGAGAGCACGTCGTGCTGACATGGCCTGGTCTCCAATCGTTCTCC
>KB673024.1:467294-487171 GCA_000349145.1 Anopheles dirus
GCAGCCATGGACCGAGTATCCTGGAGAACGATTGGTGACCAGGCCATGTCAGCACGACGTGCTCAACCGTGAGCGGGCCAGAAAAAAAGATAAATGAGATCAATTAATGTCCTTGAATGTTGTGTAACACTTTACACTGTAAAAGTTGTACCACTGTGAACCAGGGGTTTCAGCAAACTTAAAAAACCATGCAGAGCAACAAACTCGTGGCGTCTTTAGCAAATCGGCCGCTATGGCGGAAGAATCAACGAATCAATAATCTATCCATCTCAGTCTGAGTCTACCACACCTACTTTGTTCACGAGAGCGGCCTAAATGAATTTTATGAGCTGGTTCGTCCAATGCCATTCTACTGACATGACCAGCTCACCAGGTGAGTCTAATACGCTACCCAGTAGTAAGGTTATCATACAACTCATGCTGCTCTTCATTGTAGCTGCTTCTCCTTTGTCCTTCCACACAAACGGGGTCAACAATCCTCCTGAGTATCTTCCTCTCGAACGCGGCTACGAGAACTTCGTCAGATTTGTAATGTGCCCATGTCTCGGAGGCGCATGTGAGTGCTGGGACTACAAATGTTGTATATAGTCCCAGCACTCCCAGCATATTTATCCGCCGACATAGGTTCACTGAACAGACAACTTTCTTAAGGCTGTAGTATGCGGCTGCCGGCATCCACGCCCAATCAATGTAGTTGAAAATCAATGTAGTTATCGGAGCTGACTTTTGACCCAAGATAGGTGAAGTTTAAGACGACTTCAAAGGTGCAATCATGTTTTTGTACGTGTTTTTATATCATGTTTTGCGTTTTGGACATGTTTTTGTATCTCCATGTAGCCAGAGAAGCATTTGATAGTAGGATCACTGCCACCATCTGTTTGGTTTTTGCTTCGTTCACCTTCGACCGATGTTTTCTGTCACTTGTTCGACCGTTCGGAAGACATACGCTACATTGGAAAGTTGTTACCCAATGATGCATAAGTCATTAGCGTGCCACCAGGCATCTTGCCAGAGGGTGGTGTGCGATTAAACAGTCCCTAGCCACAGAAGGCGGCATAGACTGAAGGAATCCTAACTAAAAACTCACCTCCTATCGGAATTCTAACCCTACCAGGATGATTCGACCAGCACACGGTTTGGTGCTAACGTCGAATCGTTTCCTCTCGTTGTCGCTTCCGGATATCTATTGTTAACTGCTCTCTCGTCATGGCACCGAATGTATTCGTCAAGAAGACAAACGAGCGGGATTGTTCCCGCTAGAACGCATGTTGCGTCGTAAGGCACCGTCTGAAAAGTGCTGGCCTCCCGGATTGCCCCCATACGGTGCATTTACTGCATCCGCTTCCGGTGGATTTACTTTGGCTACTAACTGTGTACCTCATGATGCTGTTGATCACTCCAACTGGGTAGGCGTCTGCTGCACCGAGGACCACTTTTGTTGGGCATTTCGTAATGCCCCCGTAATTCGTAATGCTCTGTTGCAGAGTGCTTCCAGATGCCCAACAAGGTGCTGTTTCCGGTTCTGCGTGACCACGAGGTAAACATTCCGTCGAAGTTATGGTGTGGCCACTCGGTTGAGGTGAACCACGATCTGGTTCCGATCTGGACCACGTGGTCAACGCATACAGAAGATTATAAAACCAATCTTTTCATCGGCATCGTGTAGCAACGTCCTCTGTCTGAAGTAGTCACGCGATATCCTTGGCAGGTATGGCTGTACGTACCTTCGGTGAAGTGCAGCTGAACGTGTTCTTCACGTCGATCGGCGCACCAGTTAACATGTTGCGCAGAAGATTCCCCTTGCGCTTTTTTCCGTTGCTGATTATCCTGTTTATGGCATCCAACGTCGATCGACCCCTCTGGCCGTCTTTCAGAAAGCCAAACTGGGTTGATTCCTGGTTCTGTGTCACATTGGCAAGCAAAAAACACCCGTATCCGGATAATGCCGTCACTTTCGTCTTGAAAACCGCCTAAAACGCTTGCATTGCTGAGAACACAGCGACGTTAGGAATGTCGTCGCCAGGCGCTCACTACGGAATCGTGTTCTTTTAATGGACTACGTAGCGATTTTAATGTGCTCCTCATCGGTCACCGAGACCTGATTGGCTTCCTGCTGGGTATGAGGATTTTATAGGAGGTCATTGCGGGAATAGGACGACAATGATTTCCTGTAATTGTTCGGCATCTCGCTCCTGCGACGTCCTTGCTCCTACAACGCGCGTCATACTCACTCGGTAGGCGTTGCCCGAAAAGTCAGACCAAGTAGGAATCTAACGTTTCGTTAATTTTAAATATGGTAATGGTAATGTTTCTGTAAATTTATTTTGCTACCCAACATGATCCAGATACGATGTCAGCAATGTTACTTATTCCTTTTAACATTGCTGACATCGTATCTGGATTATGATGGGTAGGGTAAGTCTCAGTTCTTATGTTTAACATGCTGATACGATGATTAACCGCAGTCCCAAGCCCGGATGGTCATGCCCTTAATACAGATCTCTTGTTCAGAGTGCTATTGTTCACAGGTCTTCTTGTCTAATTTTTTTTATCAATTTCATAACCAACGTGCTAACAAAAGTTGGGGTTATTTTGCACCTCGTTTCTCTCTAAAAAAAAGGTGATAATATCCTATGGACTATGATATACCAAAAAATGACATTAGCATGGAAAAAGTTTTGAAAAAATGATTTTCATGTTTTTTTAGAATATTAGCATTAACTCCTTGCTTTGCAGAATTTTGATTATTTTGAGACTCTTACCTCTTATTTAAATTAAACTTGTAGTTCAACTGTGTAAAAAATATGTTTAGTTTGTTGATAGTTTAAAAATGATGTTTAGAATATCATCCTTTCCACCACCTCAAAAGCATATCCGGCAAAAAGGTAATTTCGTGGCATTTTTTCTTTTATACATTGATTCCAGTTGATCACAGTGTAAAGTTTCTTCATTTTATTGCCTTTGATTTATGTGGTTCCGTAGCAATATCCTTAGCATATCTCATACAATCTTCTCATACATTCCAATCGAAACGATGATGTCAACAATTTCGAATTTAAAATAAAGTAATAAGTAAAGACAGCGCGGCAGACTATTAAACATAACTCCACTACGACAACATGGTCAAGAAATCGTGCCCATTCAGCGGTTTCCATCGTACTTCGTTTCGTGGACACAGACACTAAACACGAGCCAGCAGCCATCCACGCAGAATCGTCGCACGAACATCCCCTACAGTTCTCATCTTCCAACGAAGAAGCCCGAAAGCGCCGGCGGCCTGTCAGTACATATTAGCGGGCGGCACCGAGTGCATCCTTTGTTGCTCTTCTCAGTGCGAACGTACGGCGTACCCTCTGTGTGGCGCCGGAACATCTCCTTCTCCCTTTTTTTCTCAGCGTCATTTCACCGGTTCGGTTACTGTTTTCCTTGCCCTAAGTCCAAGCTGTCGTTTATCGTTCCTTCCCTTCGTATTTTCTCGTAGAAAATATCTGTAGATTTACAAGATCTACGCACAGGTCTGTGTATAATGTACAATGTGTTCTTTGTACGTGGGATCCATAAATTAATGTACGATATGGCCTGTTACGGATCACGGTTCTCTGTCGCGTATCTTAACTAAAGCGTAAGTGTTGTGGTTACGTGGAGGTGTGCTGCTTTTAACTGGGGAGAGTAAATAGGTGTTGAATGCCGAGATCAAGTGATAAAATCTGTTATGAAGGACATCGTAGTGCGGAAAAGTTTGTACAGCTCGTGTACTACTCTATGTGGTTTTGGACGTGACTTTCAATGTATCTCCAAGCTAAATGTGGTACATAATTCGTCAAATCATTCATCTACGCCAAGAATTGCTTCACCCTCCCTATTCTATCACTCTTCGGTAAAAGCATCTACCGTTTCTACCGATGTCCGGCCTATATCGATAATTCACCTTTTCATCAAGTTGAAAAAATCGACAGATGTAGGGAGTGACGTGTGATTGTGACCGGTTGAATGTGTTTGTGGCTTTGTAGCTGTAGAAGCTAGAATAGTGAACGTAGCGGCAGTACCACTGATGTTCAATATATGATGCGTTAGCTTACGTTTTAAGGGCTTACTTGCTTACGAATGTTACTCTAAATCAAAACAAAGGGACACAATTTACGAGGGTGCGCGTTTCTTACTTTCTTCATCATCGCTCTCTCATTTCTTCCATTTCCATTTTTTATTTGTTGTTTTTTGAGAAAGATGCTCAGCTTTCGAGCGCAAAATGCTCCGTTTTCCCCTCCATTTACGAAGTGAACGTCGAATATATTAAGCAAGAGAGACAGAGACCATTCGATAGGGCATCATTTGGTATTTTAATATAGCACGTGCCTCTTACGTGAAATGTTTTGTAAATGTAATATGTGCATGATTTCGAAACTTTGTAAGTAGAGAATTATTATGAGTTCAAGATTTCTTAAAACGTCAGATAGTAATAGTATTGAGCTGCAGATATCCACGTTTATAATAAATTTTCCCTTGTCAGTAATGGTAATGTACAGTATTTAAAAAAATAGCACATATTCATATAACTTAAAACTTATTTACAGAGTATTATGGATAGCAATATGATTTCAACAAATATCCTTATTCCAAATGTTTAACAGGATTTATACCTTGAATTATACCTTGAAACCGAACCGAGAAGATTAACGAGATTTTAGAGAAAAAAAAGTAATTTTTGTGTGTTTAATTGAACGTTTTGCGTCAATATTCAATTATTCCAAAATATTCGCATGTAGCAGTGAATGCTGTTGGAGTGTGAATGACAGAAACGAAACGATCCGGGAGAGTCACATGGCAGGTTTGCACTGGCTCGAAGGGGAACATTTCGGAAGAGCGTAACGAACGTTGAATTCGAATATCGGATGTGCGGGCGTGCGCGTATGCTGCCACCGACTTCCATGCGTATGATTGCGCATGTGTGCGCATACACAAAACGATGCCATTGTTTTCGCAACACCGTTGCAATAAGATCCGTAGCGCGAGCGAGCATGAACGTGATTTTACAGAGAGTACAGGGGAAAGCTCTCGGCAGACGGCTCTCGTCGGTGCGAACGTGCTGAGCGAGAAGCAATAGGGGGATGGAGTTCGGCTAGAGCATGCTCCAGAAACAATACCATCTACAGGAGCAAGAAAGCGGTCGGCGAGAATTCGCTCTGTTGTGTGTCCGGGTAGAAAGTGATGACGCGAACGATACCCGACGGCGACACTGACAACCACGACAGCCCGACGTCGAGTCTTGTATAGCTTGGTTGTATAATCAGACGTTCTAGCGGCAGGAGCAGACACATCTCACTCCACGGCCTGTACCTGTTCGCCGTACAGCAAAGCGTGTTCACCGCTGAGGGCGCATACTGAACTAGACCGGGAGGGAAGATAATGTGACAGCACGCAAAGTAAAACAAGTGCTAACGCTACCAAGCCCCGCGAGGTTCGATTTACCGCATAAAATTAGTAGACCGAACAGAAAATATTGTGTTGACGGCGCACGGTATCGGTACGTGCTTATACCGGCTCTGGCTGTGCTGGTGCACCCGATGTAAAGTGTTCGGGGAAGTGTTTACCGAATCGCACAACACGGTACAAACAACAACAGCTAGTGACAGTGCGGAACCGTTCCACTCAGTGCTCAGTGTCTCAGGACGTTACACATTCCACAGACGACGCCGCCGCAAGCTGTGTCCAAGCGTCGGTGCGATTGACGTAGCCTTCCATTTTTTCTCCTTACCTGATCAGCACTATCAACCACCTGGGCACCCGTATCCTCGATCAACTCAACGCACCTCATTAATCCCAGCACGTCCGGACGAAAGCCGCATCGCCCAAATGCGACAATAGTATGGAAGCATGTTCGCCGAAAGGAGCATCCTGCGCCGTTTATATAATACTTTAATTTTCATGCAACGTAAGTACTGAGCAGCGCTCCCCCAGTCGCATTTCATTCCGGCCCGGTTTTCATTCCTCGCTGTGTACGGATTGGCATTTTCTGCGCGAGAGTTACAAGGTGTTTTTTTTTTTCAACAGACCACAGAAAACCCTCCGTACGTAACGGGTGTCGTAATACACAGAACGCAACACGGGTTCGGCGACTTGTTGAAGTTATATGGAATTGTTGTCGGTTCGACGTTTGTTGTGGGAGCACTTATTAGGTCAGCTGTTATTACTATTGTCTTGTACATGCAAACTTGCTCTATCATCAGATGATCGATGATCAAAATTTCTTCTACGGACATTAGACGTGAAGTGAGCTGTAACGGGCCAGAAAGAACAGGGTAGCGTGCGTGCCTGGTGTTACACAGGACTCGAAGTTCCGACGTTCGGTTTCTTACGCAATCTTTCCGGCTACCCTGGTAGCAAATCATCGAACGAGCAAAGTTTTCCAAACACGTAAACCCTTTTTAGAGGGTTCTACTTCGAATTTCGAATGGCAAGCAAGCAAGAACTGTTCGGCATGATTGTTTGTCACAGCCTTTATAATGGAGCGGCTGTGATGCGGGTTTCAAATACGTCTTCCGCCACTGCGACCAGCTATTCATTTTGTATGTTTAATTATCCCAATGTGGGTGGAATGAAAGTGGTACAAAACAAATTAATTCGATTTAAATATAAACCTTTTGGCTATATAGCAGGTTCGCTAGTCTTATCGATCTCACCAACAAAGCATCAAACAATCCCTTTTTGACGCGATTAGTTTGAGATAACAACCGCGCGAAAACCAACTCAATGCGTATACGTGCGCTCGTACCAGCACATGCCAACGAGCACATAATTGATGTTTACATCAATCCAACAGCGGCGATCGACGTAACGAAACTATATCTGTCTTCATTTTTCAATTCAAAATCTCGTACCGTCCGTGACCAAGCCGCCTATGTTACCAGCAACGTTGTCTGAACGAACCTCCAACCCCGGCCAGATGTGGTGTTAAGATGCTCCGTCTTGTCTTTATCGATGTTGGAGCCAGCTCACACGCCTTTGTAATGTGTGTATTTTCATATTAATCGGCCAGCCGCGATCTGGCGATCTTAATTTTCTGGATCAATCGAATCCACTCCCGGCAGTACTGGAGCACCAGCGGAAAATTGAAATTCCGCCATTGCTATCGATCTTTACTTTATGGTTGTTTAATTAATTTTCAAATTAAATCATTCACCCCCGCTTCCAACGCAAGACCTAGATTCACGGTTGCCGAGACCAACGCACACGGTGCAGGGGTGTTGCCCGCGAGCGCGCTTTATTGGTTTGACCTTGGGGGAGCTGAACGGCATCGTTCAGATAATCGCACTGATCTACATCTACGACGTCTGGTCTCGCCGTTCAAGACGCGGTCTGTGCGCATGCAAATTGATGTGATTTATGCTGCATTAGCGTCTTCAATCTACCCATGTTGCGCGTCGCTCAGTGGTGGAGCGCGGCGGAATTGGATGGGTTGCGCGTCCGGTTCGTCCGGCAGCGTCAAGGTTGTTTTCGTAGGGTTGCCGATACGTCGACACGTGTCTGGGATTTGTGCGGCTATCGCTGAACCTGATATACATATGATGATCCGGAGCAAAAGTTTGGTTAGAGGCATTTGTCGTCAAACTTCGTGCAACGGATAACACGTGTTCATAGTGTACCTAGGAATATCCTCATATCCTACACAGTTCCATGCTTGGCATTTTTGGCATTTCTTGATTAATTGATATCATTCCCAACGGTGGGGGCACTGTCAGATGGGCATCGTTCGTGACGTGTAAAGACCTATGCCTCCGACTAATCCAGAAACCCGCTTTACATATCACATGTGGAAAAATGTTTTGCTGATATGGATTAATGAAGATTACTGCCGTCGCTGTTTCCTCACATATTCCAACATCCCTACCGAATCACCTCTCCAAGACCGCAAACAGCCGGGCAAGTAATCAATAGCCATCCACTTCAAGCCCGATCTCTTATGCGGGAGCAGTGCTTCCTTCCTGGTTACGCTTAAAATCCATTTCCGAGCCCCGAGCAGTTTCCAAACACAATCCCCTTTGCACCCATTGATTATTCATCATAAATATTGGCTGATGGAGCATATGCGCCGTATGCAAAAAGGAACGGTAAGCCCGGTAAGCGCCGGCCACGGAGGAACTTTGACTCAACGCTACCTTCGTATAGCGCTCCCGTAAGTGACGGACGAACATCTCATATGCCACCGTGCGCAGTGGATAATTCATCATTCGCTTCATTCTCGCACGATTTCGGCAATTCGGTCGGGACCGCAGCGGTGCTGAATGCCTCTTATCAACCGCTGCGCTTCGATCAATTAATCATTCATCTCCACCATCCGCTTTGCTGCCTGATTTTGGGAAACTAAAGGTCGTGAGGGATTTCTTCATTCGAGTGGAGTCTTGTTAATGGCTCTATTTGTCAGCCCAGCCTCACGCGCCGTTTGTGATATGGGAGACGGTTGGGATTGCAAGGGAAATGAAAGAGCTCCAGATGGTGAGCAGGGAAGGATTTGGAATGATCCAGCGATTTTACCTTGGCGGATGTTGCACTCCGGAGAGTTAAAGAGCGTTTCCGGATCCACGCTTCAAGAAGGGAATACAGTAACACGCCACCGGTGTGAAGCCTGAGTGGGTAGATTTTGACAGGGTGCTGTCAGTATTAATTTGACACCTCTCCTCACTCCTCTCTGGGCAGGCGAAGCGTCGTGCAGTAACGAGGTGGATCAGATTACCCGTGGGGGAAACACTTTTGCTATCCGCATCAAACAAACACCGTTTTGGGACACATTGATCGAACCAGGATTTTCAACACCCAGCTATATGACAGCAGGAATAAAAGGCTTAATTGAACATTATCTAAGCTAGCACGAAAGGTGAGCAGAATTATGACACGGTGTGTAATCATCATGCCGATTCATCACATTAATATTGTATAATAATGTCTGCAGTAGGGATGGGCAACCTGTTGCTAAAAGACTGGTTAGTCCTTGTTTAAAAATCGTTCACCATTGTTGATTGCAAATCAAGATCCTTACGCCATCAAGGACATCAGTTAAGATTATGTTCTCCAGAATACATAGGCATAGAATCGATTATGTTCCGAAACTAGCCAGATCGTGGTGCGCTTGTGATCGCCAAATTCTTGTACGTCTGGTGAAACGTGACTTGTGCGACAGTATAACGGATCTTATACTTAACACGCTGAAACAGAAATGGGAATTGGGTCTCGAAACGGCCTCAATTTGATCACCACTGCACTGTTTCCCTAACTAGTCTTTCACTAGTCTCACCTCTTCCATTACACTAGCATGTATATAGCACGCAAGACATCGGGGAGTCATTACCGTGGTATCGTTAATAGGGTGCGTAGTAAGAGATTTGTTGATAATGATCCCGCAGTAACGCACGCAATGAGCACGTTAGCTGTGGTGGGCGTTCCAGAACCGGTGACGATATTCTCTATCATCTTCGCTTGGTATCTCGCCACTCGAACCGCTCGAAATCTCTGTTCGAAAATGGTTTTTATTCCCAATCCTGTATGATGAAAAAAAACCACACACACATACACATCCTCACACCCGAATTGTGAGGTCTGTTCCCAGCTTCGAGCTGCCGCTTCACGGGCACATTTTTTTATCCGGGATTTTCAATCCCAACCCAGAAAGACTATTAAGTGAGGATATTATCAACCTCTATTCGATATTGTGTGCTGCGCTGGCTTTTATTGTGTGTGTGTGTGTGTGTGTGTGTGTGTGGGGGGGGGGGGGGGTATCCACATCACCCGTCATAGTGGCATGCTACACTGTGCAAGTTTTCCATTTCCAGCAACAGGTCATCATCATCCCACTCCAATGCTTTCATCCTGCCTTGTGGGACTGTACTATTTATAGAAGAATGGCAGAGGAACAGAAAAAAGGAAAAAAAATCAAAATGCAAAAGCATTGTACAGAAAGCCCCTTTTCGCTCGATAATTGTGCTGCCGGTGGAGGAGATTGGATGGCATCCCAGCCTTTGTCGTTGAACACTCAGCAAGAGTGTCGTTCGCGTGCTGGTCGAGGGCCAACCAGGAACAACTCATTGACACGATGCAGTGGCTCCTGTACGAAATGAGGCATGTATCAGCAACAAGCGGGTCTGTGCACAGCAGCAGGTTATGTGGTTATAGCCTATGCGATTGATTCGTCATAAGCTTGATCGAATGGAGCTGGAAACGAAAAATGTATTTTTCTATCGAGTCAAAACAGTCCCAGGAGTAAAACGGAGTGTACCAAATCAAAGCAGGGTCTACTTTATTTTATGCAAATCGGTGCGCGTGTGTGTGGGTGGGAGAAACAGGGAGGGAAGAACAAAAAGGAAACGAGTTATGACGAGAAAGAGGGATGATGTTATTTATCAGAAAATTGTTATTTGCCATTAAAACATGTTTCTTCAAATACTGATTTCTTAATGACTAACTACTGTCTGGTGGATCATTGCCCTTTATGATATGTTTATTCTGACTACGAATAGACATCAATTTTTTTATCGTACGATTTGCACTGTATAATAAAAATATAGCGTATACCCGGTTTCTAACCCGTCAACAAGAGAGCTTCACATACTAATTGGAGCTAGTCATGAAATCGTTTATTTCAATCATGTTATTAACATGTTCAAAGAGTGCAACTGCAACATAAAGTTGCTGAAATCAATTGGACTACATCAAAAAGATCCAACGGTAGGGGAGATATTATATGCACACGCTTACTTAGTTGGTTGAATAGAGTGAAAATGTATCGTTTATATTCATATTTTGTCTGATATTTTACTCAGCGGCCTATTCGGCAATTTAAACAGCTTTATGCAGTTCTAATTATGTTATGTGTCCTTGAGTAAAACTGATGAAGCTTAAGATGTTTGGATAACAATCAATCTTGTTAGCATTTAGTAATGCTATGAAGTCATTTGTCATTGTCTCATGGATTTATGGAAGCAGTTAACACTTTTTTTTTTAGAAACTTCAAAAGAAATGTGATTTTTTAATTTTTTCCAAATGTGAAACAGGTTGTACCATGTTTTCTCTAAACAATTCTTTTCACCATTTTCACGATAGTAATATTTGTTCCTTAAATTTTTTTACTTATGTTTTAAATTACACGTGTTCCAGTTTTCACGATGCTAGGCTAGCTATAAGGCGATCGTATGTTATAGTCCAGGTCCAGCATATGGCCTGACACACCACAGATCGTGGGTTCATATTTGAACTAGGTTCCTTTTCCCCATCCTTCCTCTTCCAACCTTCTGTTATGCACGATTGATTACCTTTTTTTTATAACGTATGGGCAAAACCTGCCGTCAAGCACCCAATCAAGGGTAGTGTAGGATTCCAAGAGGGCTCAAGTGGAGATGGATCAGGACAGGAGATGACCAGAGACTGTGGAGGCCCGTATGAACAACACATCTCTAATTGGGACCCCCAACCCACCAGTATTGCATCAGTGGGGTTCAGGATGGATTACCTTGCTACATTTATAATCAAGTCAAGGAATCCCAGAAATGGCAGGCTTGGACCTACATACGCTCTTCATCAAACGAAGAAGAAGTAGCCTAGTTATAATTTACCATAAACCTAGAATAGAAGTAGTAATATTTATTTATTGTCAAATAGTGTTGCAATGTCTTTTACAACAATTTATCATGTACTTACTAGATTTTTGGATTCCACAATAATGAAACTACACAATAATTGTTTGTAATTTGTATTTTTTGTCTTTTTTGTAACTTGATATGATAAAATTAAGGACGTTCGCCAACACTAAACTAATGCTTACCTTTTGAAAATTAACAAATCTACTAGTTGGCGTATAACTAAAAAGAGCTTTGACAGCATCTGTTGAAATAGTTTTGATTAAATTTTATGTTTCATACATTCGTGTAATCTGAGTAAATTTATTGTTCTGTGCATTTCATCAGGTCTACAATATTTTTATGAATTTGTCTAGTTTTTCTAATACGTTATCAATGTGGATTTGAAAGTTGAACATCTCTCGTGAATAATATTGCTTCGGATTTGTCGCATATTGTCTCAAATTTACAACTAACACAAAAAATGTCATATACTGTTGATACTTTGTTTAGAGAACTAAATGTAGATCTTGGATGTTGGGCAACTTACGAGATTGTGAAATCATCTATATACAAATAGTGCATTTTTGTGTTGTGGGATTATCTTATATGTTGGTTATAAACAAAATTGACTAAAAAGTACTTCCCTAGGGAACCCCGACCAAAGATTTGAGTCCGATTTGGATTGTTCTATGTGATCCATATTTTTTCTATTACTTAGGAATGCTCTTGTTATTTTTACAAAATACGTAATAACCTAGCGTAATAAACCTAGCTCTAAATATTGGGAAGAAAATTTATTGAATTTGAGTGACAACACTAACGGACAAATCAACTGACACTGTTGCAACTTTGAGCTTCGATAACTCGAAAATGTTTAGAGCTGTTGACAAATGGGTTTCACCCAATTCTCACATTTGTTGTTTGTTGCGTTGCAAAGTTTTTGCATTGCTTTCCAAAAGGTTTTCTAAAATTTAAAAAAAACACCTTCAGTTTCTTAAAAAACAACTTGTTATTCTTAATGTGTCAATTAACACATATAATACTATTTTTGGCAATCGCGAAACGATTTGACTTTAATTTTCATCAGTTGTGCGCTAATCCGTTCACAAATTAACAGTAAACTAAGATTTAAAAAAACACACACACAAATTATGAGTAAAAATGTATGGTGCCCTAGTTCTATATCACGACATATTTATACATTCCTATTAAAATTGTAGAAATGGCATAACTTTACATCTTGATTGCCGCTGTTTCTTTATGGAGAATATTCAAGTCAAGAAAATAAGAAGCGCTGGTAATTAAATATGAAAAACCTTAAGTGTCGTTTGTGTGATGAAAAATCGATTCATGCTTCAACCTGTTGTAGATAGGTTCTATATTGGGCACCAAACATGGAGCCTGTTGATAGATACCTTCATTACACTTCAACCCAACTGCCTGTTGAGCTCGAAAGGGTTTCATTTTGTCATTGCTTTGAAGAGCAAAGTACGACTTATGAAAAACTTTAACCACCTCATCGAGTCCATCAAGCATAGAATCTTGGAAAAAGAGAACATCTAAAAAGCAATAATAAACAGCACGACGTACAGGGAAACGAATCGCTACAGTACATGGAAAAAATAAATACACATAGTGGCGAATTGAATGAAGCACGGCAACAATGAAAGCGAAAGAGCAACCAAAATAACACGTTGAATGTGACTTCTATCACATACGTCTGGGTGGCGACTGCTGTCGTACGCTTCAATTATGTTGACGTCGCTTTTTCTGTGCCTTTATTTTTAATAGTTCTGACTGTATGGTTTGAAGCATCCGAAACAGTGTTCTAGTTGGTGACTCTCATGCAGTCGTGCGCTGGCTCGTACCGTCTTTCGAATTTTCTTAGTGCGGTTTAAGATGCCAGCAGAGACACAATCCTAAGTGCACTCCAATGACGTTTTTAATTAATAGTGCCCATGATAAAAATGAAAACGATGACGATGATGATGTTCACGGTTAGTAGATTAGACTGTTCTCAATTCAATCTGTCTAATTAGACATCTTGCGTTTGGGGAGCGCATATCGTACCGAGCAGCCAGCAACACGAGCTCTAGTATTGGTAGCCCTATTGTGCAACGAGCAATACAAATACCAAACGTTTGCAGCCAATTCTGGAGCTTGTCGGGCCCAATTGGTCAGTTGAAAATTATACTTCATAATTGCTTGCTTATATGTGTGTGTGCTTATCAGAGTAATGATGTGATTAGTGATGTAAAAAGTATTTAAATTTGTGTTACAGACTGGTTTATTTGAAGACAGACTGGTTTATCTAGTTTATTTGAAAATGTACAAGTAACTCGTTACTTTGGACGTGGTAGTCGCGCCATATCAATTAGACTTGGATGTTGTTGCTTTCAGAACTGTTTATTTTGCTTGTAAATTTATCAGTATCTAGGTACTAGAACTGACCGTCGCATCAAGCAACCAACTTGCATTGCAAAACTGCAAAACTGGAGCGTTAATAACATTAGAAAATCGGAGCATTTTATATCATTGTAACGCTTCCATATAAAGAAAATAAAAAGAGACACACGGTCCTCGATTGCGATTGCGATGCGATTGAAGATCAGTGCCATTACCTGTAAACAAACGAGGTAACCCCCTTAAGGAATAATACATTTTTAGCTAGCACTTACGCTGGAAGAGATCGAATACTCCTAACGTGGAAATCGGGTGCCAATTGACATCTATGTTTTTGGTCGATTGTTGGTCTAACTATTCTAGTTTTATAATCCGTTTAGTTTGTGACTCTCCCTCCTCCCGTTTCCTCTCTCGGCCCCGTCAATTAGAAATCCGTCCTTACAAAAATAATAAAACCTTTACAAACGGTGAGTAATATCAGGAGTTCCATTTCGCGGTGAAAAGGGCGAGGGCAAATAAGACTTTGGATGAAAACCGCCTATCGATCGTTTTCGAGTTATCGAAGCTTAAAAATTGCAAACTTGTCAATCAACGCCTGATTTCAATTAATGAAAATGATCATTTAACGAAATCATTAAGTAAAGCTTCATAAGAATTAAATGTTGCAACAACATTGAAATGCAAGGGATTAAGAGTATATATCTCAATATTTCGATGAGTAACCTCAAATTTTCGGAACAGTAACAAATAAAAGTAAAAAATCGGAAACCTCAAAATTTCCCATTTACTTTTATTCGGTCAATAGTTGGGCCATCCCGAATGAGTTTGTATTATGTTGGTCTCTTAAGATTAAACTAGATCTACTGTAAAAAGTCACCAATACTAATTCATGTATGAGCATAGCAAGACAACGTAATTTCGCTTGGCCCCTTCCGTACGCCATTTAAAACGAGGATAAAGGAGCACATGCCCACCTTTGATCCGCTACCGGTCCATGCTCGGAAGGAAATTCTCAGTTAGGGGTGTTCCCGTTCCTCGATACGAATTGAAAACTCTCGCTTTCCTCCAGCTCTGCCGTCCACGAAAACGAAACGCATTACGTAATGCCGTGCCGTGGCGTTTTGATTCGCCCGGAGGTTTTTTGTGTGAGTGTGCTCTTCTGCACTCGCTTTAGTTTTAGTTTGGCGTGGTGCGTTCGGATTTAACGCTCCCGAATGAGCTCGGATCGATATTCTGAGGTTGACCGCATGCCGGGCGAGGTACACCAGTGGCTTGCTACGCCGGTGGTGGTGATTATACGATGGTCCGTTTTGCTAATTTATTTTCCAAACAACTTTCAGGGCGTTAAAGTTCATTGCGACGGAGCGTCACACGACACCAAAGGATGAAAGTTACGCTCAAGTTACGAGTAATACTTTCCACGGGAAAGCCTCCATGCTACGGAACCTAATCCAATTGTATGGTTCTCTTTGTCCTGCCACTTTTAATTCGATTTTGTCACCCTTTCCTTAACAACGTGTGACGATAGATTCATTTTTAAAACTCCAAAGCTCCGTCCACGTTGGATTTTCTTCACAGTGACTGAGCACCAACATATGGTTTAGTTTGCATTTTTATATTTAAAACGAAGAACCCAGCTTTTCATAAAACCAGCTAAATAGAATAACTTGTTCTTGGTTTAAGTTAGACTGTAGCAGAGGATGAGCCTTAATTACACGTTTATCGTAAAATAACGGGAGCACGTTGAAAACTAGTGACTATCGGTACGTCAATACGTTGAAGATAGATCGTTCGTTATTGATTTCTGTTCGAATGTGGATGATAGCTATGGCCATAAAAAGCGGATTTAATAATTGAAACACCTATACACACAGCTACTGGCTTTGCATAACATTTTACCGGCAATATCTAGCTAACTTCCCACTGTCACTTCCGTTGAAGCGAATCAAAGGGCTCCAATTTCAAACACGAACCAGGGCGTGCTATTCCTGTAAGTCTGGATAGGTATGGTGCAGCTGGAATGTCATTTCTTTCGGATCCTACAGACGAGGAAGGAGCAGCAGCGGATACCATACTGATGACCTCGTTTTCCAACCCGGCTGCAAAGGAAGGGTTGATTATTGATTCGATTTATGCCGGCGAGCCTGTTCGTTTGGCCCACGGCTTGGGAGTGTTGTAGTGTGATGATTGGAAAGCTTAATACGTTTTTAATACGCCAATGTTGTTGCTTCTGTACGATATCGCTGTTGTTCTAATGATATTCTTCTTTCTTGCCCGACAGTTATCTACATCACCCGTTCCTTTGGTGTTATCTTCGAGGAGTATGTCGTGGATCAGGGTCGCAACTTGACGTTGCGCTGCGACTCCAAGCATCCAGTCCGATGGGTACGCGAGGGTCGTCGGGAGGATGTACGACAGTTTCAGGTGAGTTTTTTTCAATATTCTACAGTACTTCGAAAAGCATGCATTCTTTTACGGCAGTCTTCGGGTGTAACGTTGCACAGTGTAACGCTATTTTGCCTGACCCGAGCTAACAGTCTAAGGCTAACAGAATACAAAACATTTTTTTAAAATATGAACAAACCTTATACAATAATGTTGACAAAGTTTGATTAACAAGAACAAGTCTAGTAAATTAAACACCGTCCCAGTCACAATACAATGGCGATCTTTATATAATTACTATTTACTTATGAAGCGCTACATTAACTTCGCGGTTTCGGCCTCGGAGTCGCGCGTCGTCAGGCGGAAGAGTCGACACAATTTATCCATCTCAGTTTTGGGCCTACCACAACTTCACTTTCGATGTGGACGGCTTGAAAGAACTTTACGGACTGGGTCGTCCAGTGTCATTCTACTTACATGACCAGCCTACCGGAGCCTGGCGAGTCTATTGCGCTAAACTATAGTGAGCCGTACAGCTTTTAGAGCTCGCCATTGTAGCGGTTCCTCTATTGTCCTTCGACACATACGGGTCAACAATCCTCCTGAATATCTTCCTTTCGAACGCACCTTATAGGATTTTGTCAGATTCGGACAGATTCCATGTCTCGGAAGTGTACGTGAGTATTGGGGCTACGAATGTTGTTTATAGTCCGTCACCACAGGATCGCTGAATGGAAATGTTTGTTCTCATTGTAGTATGACCGGTCGGCTACCAGTATTCGTGCGCGTAGTTCTACATCAATGTCATTATCGGAGCTGACTTTTGACCCAAGATAGGTAATTTTTGACATCTTCAAAGGTGAAATCACCTACCTGTACGACACTTCCACGCAGTCTATTAGCATTTGTTAGTAGGTGGAACTACGTCAGCTTAATTGTTCACCTGTCGACCGAGGTTTTCTGCCGCCTGCTCAATCTTATAGGTACACGCCACATAAGAGCGGCGCAAAGCAACCTTCCTTGAAGTGAGCTCAGGGCTGCATCAAGTTTTTATCCGCTCTTCAGCAAGAGATCTTTAATGATGCGTTGGACGATTATAAGTTAATAAACTGCATTAAACCATCGGATGGACCATTATAACCTCATAAATGAATAATGGCAGAGCAAGACCAATTATTGATCATGTGTTAATCTATTCTATAGAGCGTAATCGGTCAATAAATGTCACAATCGATACATCGTATTCATAAAATTGATATAGTCCGTTAAATACCCATGATATTGTTCATATTCGTTCGTTTGATCCGCAATTTGTGCGGGTGAAACCAAATCCATTGAACTGACGATAACTGGTGGATGGAATATGAGCAATAAAGTTAATCTTGCTTGAGATGTACTTGGGTATTTCTGTGTTATGATGGTAGTCAATTATTTCTCCATTGAACTCAATCGGAGGTAAATCTGGTCAATAAACAATAGCACGTAGAATTTTGTAACTGACCTTACTAGCGCGCAATATAGAGCCATCACATGCAAAAATGTAGATAGTGTCGGCGAAGTCTCTGGTGCTCGTTTCGTTTGCACAATAAATATTTTAAATAATGAATGAGTCTGAATCTGATTGAGACACACGAGTGCAACGTGGGCTTGTCTGAACGATTGCTAATACTGTTGGAGACAATTATCCTCTATATTTTATTTATGCTTGAAGATTATTTTAAATTATCGTTGCGATAGCTTTATTTTTTTCACTCCTATGTAACAGAGGATCCACCTTATCCTCATCATCATCACCAACTTCGAGATGGCACGAATCTACCTAATTGTGGACCTGAGAAACAAGGATCCTGTGCGAGCGAAATGCTTTGATAATCTGCTAGAGGGAATAGCGAAATTGCAAACACATTTTTACATCGTCAGTATACATACTTTAGTGTGAAGATGCTCTCAGCAGTTGATCGTGAAATATCTGCTCGGTGGCTTTGGCGGAAGAACAGAGCGATGCTATCCGTATTCGTATGTCTACCTGATCATTTCGCTTGTTTTCTCCGTTCAATCTAAATGATTGATCGGTAGGACTAGGGTGTTTATGCGGGTTTGTGCGCCGGGGAACTATGATGTTGAAAATTTCATGCATTATTTGTAAAATAGATCGGCTGCAATATCAACCAAACCAGATTCTGTAAGTGGCAAGACCTGTGCCAAGTAATAGGTAGTCAGCATGAGTAAAATTGTTGAGGATACCTTGTGGAGTTGTCCGTAGACGTTTCTATAGTCAACATATTAGAAGAAAATAAATAGTAGAGAATGAGGAATGTCCGCTTGCAATAAATGGCCTTGCGAATCTATTAGTGTGCTAATGACATGATTTAAAAAACTTCCAATTACCGAGATATAAGGGATTAAATAGTCCCATCATACATAATTTTACAATGATGTAACTGATTTAGGCGGTATCTGTCGAAATTATCAGTAGAAAAAATCGGCCTAAAAACTCGGTTTTGGTTAAAATCCTTAGTAATATACATTTGATAATTGTTTTCATAATATCGCAGCAACAGAAAACCGTTGTTGGAACATTGGAGCTCTCATCCATGCTATTTTCAGCAATCTGTCTTGTACATTACAATCATAGGAGATTATGTTTAGCGAACTGCGATTAAAACTTTGTTGATGAATGTCGGACATGTCTGTCACGACAGGCGGTGTGCGTTCGTCATGACGAACGCCTAGCGCATGCATGCATGTTGATAAATTCGATTTCAAAATATGACAATCTTTCATTTTAACGCTTCGAATTTATTACTTGAATTAATGTAAAATATGTCAGTTCTTAAGCGCAATGGCTTGTCTGTGACAGCAGATAGTTGCGGTGTATAATCGCTCGTTATCAAAGTGTTAGACAAGGCCACCTTTGGCCCGAGTGCTACTACTTCGGTTGCAATCCATGTGATACACGTTGTAGTTGTTGTCGAATATCAGGCTGGAAGGTATATGATCGTCTAACCAGTTGTCGTTATTATGGCACGTTTATTGTCACAGATTATGTCTGTTGGTATTAGTCTTCAGACCACATTCTGATAATAAATCATTCAGTTAATAAATCAAACTAGTAGCATTAATGTATGTCGTTGTGAGGCTAGGCTGACGAGCGAAGTGTGGACTCACGAAGAGTGGACTGATTCATGCTGTCGTTGTGTTGGAGCAGTCAATGTGCTTGTTGAGTCAGTGTTGACTCTTGCCGAGGACATTGCGCGATCTCCAACGAAGAATTAGTGCGATCCTGATACTTCCGAAGGAAAGCACCATTGCACAGTGGGCACGGGGCGTGCGCGTAAATCAAAAAGTCATTTTTGAGATACCGGCTTAACGAATGGATATTCTCAAAATAGATACTCATACATAAGGAAAGCCAAAAAAGCATGGCTCTAATGTTAATCAGTTACGAGATATAAGTATTCAAAGTCAGAAATTGTTAAAAAGTAT
>KB673024.1:497301-537756 GCA_000349145.1 Anopheles dirus
ACCGAAAAAGTGTTAAAATACACACATAAATGATGTATAGTGGCGCCCTCTATAGAAAAATGGTTAAAACTCTCATATAATACCTTTTTAAACAAAACCATGTGAAATCCGTTACATTAAACAGAGTAAATCAAAAAACCGATTTTTATCCCGGCATTTGTATGGCGGGTGCCCACTGTGCAGTGGTGTGAGTGTATTTTTTTTATTAATCCAAGTAACAATATTTAACGACCTTTTGCAACTCACTAGATGTAATACCAAATTGCCATCAATCATGCCATGACTGTTGCGTACGGTTGAACATTGGAACTGTTTATATCTTCTCATCAAGACTGTGCCTTCGTGAAGCATCTTACATATTTGTCCATTATTGCTATTTACAAATTTGGCGTAAGATACTGAACGTTACTGCTATGGCCTACAGCTCTTGTTGCCAAACTCCGTTGGCAATAAAACAGCAAATAGAAAACTTGGAGATGTGAAAATTTACATGAAAGCGGACATTAAGGACGCGCGTCAGTTTGTTATTTTTGCGCAACGTCACTTCTGTTTGCTGCGCGTTTCATCTTATTTTGTTAGAATCACGGACGACTCATCGGTGATGAGTACCACGGAAGCATACGCATCCAACCCAACCCATGCGGATCGTTGGATAACCTTGGCATCGTGACATCAGTTCGTGTACCACAGTACCAGAGCCTTCCGTTTGTTTTTTTTTTCGCCCGTTCGGGACGGACTTAATGTGAAAAGGCGACGGCAGAGGCGTAACAATGGAGTGGATTATCTACGTTGCAAGAACGCTTGGCACGCCAAATCCTTCCGAGCCGGAGAACAATAATAACGCCGGACTGATTTCGATCGCTAACAGGCCGCTGGGCGCCAAGATTCAGGCGGTCAGGATTCAGGCCAGTGTCATCAATTTAGCCAACATCCGGCTGCTTGGAACACGTCCGCGCAATTAATGTATCGAATTCGATCACTGCCAACCGGAACCGGAGGGCCGGCTTTGGTGGGGGATTGGGGAATGGTGATAGCTTAAGTATATTTGCGAAGTCGACGCGCTGTGCTCTGACGGATCGATCCAGTAGGGTGTGTTAGTTGGAAGACTACAGCTTTTCGTGCAAACAATAGCATGAACGGAAATAGCCTTCTTGCTCCGGTTGTAGCGTTGCGTTTTTCGTGAAATGCTTTAAGTTTTTTATGTGTTGTCTCTTACTCTTACACACACACACACATGATTGCATGTCACATCCAGATTTCAAATGCATGCCGTTCTGCGAACGTTTATAATGATTTTCCTGTCGATGTTAGTACTGTTACTGATACCGGCTTAGATTTGATCGATGGTAGCACGATTTAGTTTGTTTGTGTTTTCTGAACCGAACGATATATGTGAGAGATTCGTACAAACTACTTCACCAGGACGATGGATCAGCACGGTAAATGACTCGTAATATATGAAGATTTTATAACAGAGATGTGAAGGGTAGCAAATGCAGATATTTTTGTTGTTCATTGTTTATTCTAGCAAAATGCTCGCCTGTCGGCTAAGAACTCAAAGAGGAGAAACGTGTAAATCGGTTCAACTAATGAAACCAACAGAAGGAAAATTGTAGTAGAAGTAGTTAAACTAGCGCATACAGATAAACATTGTTAAATTATGGATATAAACCGTACCGTGCGACAAGCTGACAAGAACAAAGGGTCCTAAGAACACAGGTCTCGGGAAGGAACGTAAAAGTGCGTAAAGAGAAATACCAATCTTGATGTATCGGTCCGCTCCAATTAAAGACTCGCAACAAATGTTGCAAATGTTGTAGATTGTGATGCATTTAGAATCAAGAGTAGTCATTTCGATCAATTACACGTTTTCTGGATTTTATTTTTTTGTATTTTTGGTGAAAGACATGAAGTGCACGGACTCGAAGATTTCGTGAGTTTTCTCACGTTTTTATCCTTCGCATCGGATCTGAACCAGTGACCTCCACTAGCCAAATTGTCGTTGAAACAATAACACTTAAAGTCATAATACTTGCTGCTGCACATTATGTACATATTGAACCCACCTAATGCATTTGACTACTGTCTGTCACGACTGTCACGTCAGCAGTCGTTTTATTTAACGTCTTACTATATTTTTCGAACTGCCATTTGACTTCCATTCTCCGTTGTTGTCTCTAAGAAAATTATTTTTTTCGTTATTCGATCTGTAATAAATTATAGTTTTCGAGAGTGATTATTCGCTTGCTCAGAGCTTGTTTAGTCAGAAAAACTATTCTCAGTTCAACGAAAACTAGATCAGGTGCCAAGTATTGGACTGCCTGTTAGATAGAGTAAATTAGTTATATCTTGTTTTAGATAGTTAGCTGTAATCTCACACAGATTTGTTCACCAAAAATGAATTTTCATTAGTTCAAGAAAGTAACATATGTCAACTTATGTCCATGCATCTTTTTATCCATCATTGATTCTTCGGTGTTCTACATAGATCGCATTCACAACTTCCGTTTGCTTCATCGAGAATCATGGAAGAAGTTTAACTCAATCGAAAAACACGTGTTGACATAAGCAGATCAAGCCATATATTATCATGCAGCAGTAAACCATCGACTGGGCTACTATCACTATCGCGTAGATTATTCCTAGCTGGTTACATCAGGTTAGAGCATACATACAATAAGTACTAATTAATTCCGCACGATAACAAAATCGGATAATTTTTCTGTTTTGCTCGCAGTTCTGCTTTTCTCAGAATAATTTAGGGTTCCGAAAATATCAGAGCGTTTCGTCTCACGTCGCTGCACACACGTACTGTTTCGAAATTGATGTTATTTCGGAGTAAAAACGCTTGATTCAAGCGCGAACGTTCAATTCTGGCCGCTCGTGCAGTCTATGAATTTCTCTTCTGTACGTGATAAACATCGCTTCGTGCCATAAATATAGGTAATCAGAGTTATGAACAGAGACCTGTTGAACCACAACAACAAAGTAAAATTTTGGTTGGTTTTATCCAACGAAAATTGTATCAAGCCTAAGTATAACCAAGTATTTCTCTGGATCTTCAAATTAATGATAACTGTTGAACAAGGATACTGTTGAACATAGTTCAGTGCTGCATGATCATGCAATGTATGCGATACTGGCGCTCCGTCACTTCCTTCCAGCGAACCCCTTGAAGTGCTACTATCTCGAAGCCCTCACCTCATCCGAAAGAATTCATATACGTCCGGGAGAAGTCAGTGACCTGCAGTTTAATGTGCCGAGTTTCCAGCCATAGATCCTTTTTCGTTGCAAGGGTCCGTCATGATTGTTCCGATACGGTAGATACGCTTGGTTTCTATTTGTTGCAATGATTCGGAGGGCCCTCAGCTACCTGTATCGTAGGTGGTTACGCTCCAAAGTATTTAGAGTCCCTAAGCACGGACTTAAAAGAACCCCAGCCCGCACTAACATGGGTGCAGACGCTGAGTGTCTCCCTCCTCTCAAATTAGCCATGTCTTCCATCCTCCCAAGGGGTTGGGTTTCGCCGTATACCCAAGCTCAGATATGCGGAGACATCTGAACGTTGGGGACGATTTAAGTAAGAGTAGAGTACGGAGAACCTGTGCATCCTTCGAGAGGCGTCGGACTCATAACCGTATTTCTACAACACTGTCTACAAAACAAGTCGATAAGTTACGAAGCATTATCATTAATCTAACTATGTTACATGCGTATGTCCAATTCAGGTTCTGGTCACATCAGAATTGCAAATTCGGTGATCATTGGAGATACAATACAATTCCTACAACGAGAGTGTCTTAGATATGGGAAATGGTAATTTTTTCATGATTTCAATGGCTTTTGAAACCACTCTCGTCAACTTTCTCTGGTACCTTTTTTATAGTGCATAACAAAACTCTAACCGAACATGCTTTTCACGAATTGAAAAAGATACGTTTCAGTACTTAACCTTGAGGGGCTATGGGGACCTGGAGGGACTATTTAATAATTTTTAAATGGTTCTTGGGATTGTTGCAATGTGCATGATTCTTCTTGATGTTGTCTTAAACCACATTGCTCACTGAAATAAACCAGTAAGATTAATAAGGCTTATATGTGGTTCAACGATTACTGAAAATATACCCAACTTTTTAGAAGAAATGAATAGAATTTCTTGTAAACGATTTTGTTTTTTGCGATAGTGAAATTCCTTTTATTGTGAGATTACTTAAGGATTTTCGAAGTATAGGATATGCAATGCAAACGAATTTCTGACAGATGTTACGTTCTATTTTTGAATTACAAAATCAAATAAAAGTCTAAAGAGCTCCGGAAGGTACCAATGCTATTTCAAATTTCCTCTCAGTGGCCCACCTTCTTCAGCATCCAAACATAGCATAATATGATGGTACTGCAAGCATTATGTTTGCTTTTACGATTTGTGATTGGAAAGGATGAATGAACAGATTTTTTAAAGTAATGTCAAATTCAATTTATTTCCGTACACAGCAAAGATCATGTTGCCAGCCGCTTTGTTTCTTATTCTCGTCCATCTCCACACACCACATGCTTGCTATATTTTAGGATGAGTAAGAAAGCAGTCACACCACCGGCAGTTCTTCTCTGCATCTTCGCGTCTTATCTACACGCAATAGCTTCCGCTCTGCTTCGCTTCTTTCAGAGGTATCGCATGGATGCAAAATGCTGCTGTTAAATTTTCCATGCTATGGCATCGCCACGTCACGGATGGTTCAGAGTGATATCGATTGATTGATTTATGAAAACTCACGGTTCACCTGCTGCTATGCTTTTTTTCTATAATTCACATCCGTTCTAATTTATTTTCGGAGATTTTATCATCTTATTGTTTTTTACTTTCTTTTTCGTTTACAACTGGTTTGTTTTAGACTCTAATGGTGCACAAATTTAAAGAAATGTTTTAAAACTTTGTACCGTAGATTAGTCCGTTCCATCTTGGAGTTTGTTTCTTTTTCATGTCTCTACGAGTTTGGATCAATCGAGTCTAGACACAGCGAAATGACCAGCTATGCTCAGATTAGGTAGCATTGGCCAAATGCCGATCAAATTTCTTTCGGAACTCGGTGTTTACTTTTGGATATTGGACCCCTTGAAAATAGAAGACGTAACGTACAGGTACTGCTTATTGCATAATGATGAGATAGACGCTCCCAAATTACTGGCCGATATCAACTTAGTCGTTCCTCTATGAAAACGTCTATGAAAACGCAGAACACGTTACACATCCAATGATCCGCTTTACCCGAGTTTAAGACGGTTCAAATAATTTTATAATCATAGTGATTACTGTGATAGCATCAATACTATTCTTTGAAGAACATGGAAGAACAAAAATATTGGGAAGAAATTCTTCTCAGATTTCACCCAATTTTTTCTCAGGTGCATACATATTTCACCATTTTCATTATCTGCTCAAACTGATATAACCTGCCATTCATTTGCTTGTACAAAAAAAAACAATTTTACAATCGAATATTTGCTGATAAATTTCGTAATGTTTCATAGCCAATAGACTATGTCAATAGCCCACCAAACTAACGGAAAGGGATTGAAATTAGCATTTCTGTACATATCATACAATCCATTTACACTGCGAGCCGTTAATGATATAATGCGATGACTTTTACGTAATCAACTAAACTTAGATTAGTTTAGTTTTTGTTTACCACGGTATCCATAAAAAATCATTTCTTACTGATTTTGCCTGACTTGTATCCTCCACATTCCTCCTAGTTGCTTTTCGTAAGTGTATTAGTGTTTTCAGAAAATGGTAAATACTTTAACGTGTCTGGTAATTTGTCGAATTTAACAGCAGCGTCGACTGATGTACGAGAGCAGTTTAACAATTTTTGCTCTTCCAATTTCTGCGTAATATTTGCAATTTGCACTTGCATGCTTTTCACTACATCTTCCATCGTGCGTGTGTTCCCTCATGCTGTACACTCACACTTATACGCAACGCTGAATCTGTACCGGGATCACATGTTTTTCGAGCAACACAAATCCGCTGGTATTCACCCAAATAAGGTTATGCCGCATGTTTGGAACTCTCCAAAATCATCAACTCTTGTTTTTCTGCTAAGCTACGATCCGAGCTACGAAAGGGGGGTCGGGCCATTGCGTTGGACAGGAATAAGATTTTTGACATATTTTTTTATATATTTTGTCACATTTTTTAAGTATGTCAAGCTCACTGGGACATTGATACGTTTGGTTTTCGATTTTTGCGACGCATTTGAAACGGCTCACATCGCAAAAAATGAATTTTCCCGCAACTTTAGGTATTTTTTTCTATGCCTTGTAAGTGTTGGATCAGCAATTGCTATACATGGTTCGAAAGGTTATGTTTTCAGCATTATGTCGAAAAAAATGGAACCAAAACATGCTACCAAAACAATACTAAAAATCGAAATATACGAAAATCATTACTTTGCGCCTAAAAAGTGCATTCCACAAGTTATGATGCATTTAAAAAGTTATTCAAAAATATGCCTACATTGTAAAAGATCGTTTAAAAGTTCCTATATTTTTAATCGAATTTTAAATCGATTATTTATATCGAAAAAAAATCGAAAGTGGGCGTATAGTTATGTTACAAGGAGCAATATTGACATTGGTGAAAAAAATAGTAATAGTATGTGTAAAAATGTGTCAAATTCGTCACAGATGTATTTTGTCATTATCTACAACTTAGTAGAATATCTTTTTCATGCATCTCTTCAAGTCTTCGTTCTATTCTCGAAAAACAAGTGGGCGTATAGTTATATTACGGACTGTATAATAAATAAAAAATAAATCCTATAAAATAAATCCTAATAAATACTAGTACCAATTGGATAAACACCCCTAGTGCTAAGAGAGGGGATTTGTACGTAAGCAATTCATTCTCAAGCTCCGGACCTTGACCTTGGGGTTACGTCAGCGACACGTTTACATAGCTCTGTGCAAGACTTGTAAGTCCTGCGTATTGAGGTACGCTGAAGCTAAATGCCACGTTAGCATGCCCACGACATCAAAACAAACCATCCTTACACTTGATATTTATGTGGAATTATAAACAAATCTCTACGATATACGTCAAACTTATGTGTTCAAGATTCTATCCTTCTATGCAAGAACGACACATAGGATGTTGCTGGAAACAAATCTTCAAATCATTATATTCTGCTCTCAACGCCACCCATGCAGTAAAAGAGGGAACCAGGAAAGTGCGGAAGCATTAGCCATCATATCGTTTAGTGAAGTTATGTTGCTCTTTTGTGTAATATATTCTGAAGCAGAATAACATATCTGTGCCTATCAAATCACAGTTATGTGAGTTTACGTATTTTTTTGTTTACCCACAATAGCAACAGCAACAACAACAACTGCAAGAGGGTCCTTCGATATGTTAGGCCCTACGCGAAACACCCGTAGCTAAGAGCATATAAAAAATAGCAAATTTCCGGGAAAATATATCATAACGTTTTCGACAACCATACTGTATACATCCAGAGACCACCAGGAATAACTACCCCGTCAGAAAGCAGAACCAGCAGAGAAGCGGAAGCAGCAGAGGAGAAGAAGAGTTGCAGATCTACAGTACCTACAGCATTGGTTGTAGCAGCACGCGCTCGTGTGTGTGTGCGTGTTTTGTAGTCTGTGAACGTGTGTAAATAAATGTGAATAAATGTGAACTACCGTGGCTGATTACAATTCACTGAACTTTTCACAAACAAAGCCTTTGACGAGACTTTAACCTTCAAGTCCCTCAATCGAATTCGATTGACAAGTCGTTTGCAACCGGTAATACTAAAATAATACATAGTCCAGAAATTTGTAGCTAACGTGGAAATATGAAGCCAATCAAAAGCCAACACACAAACTATTGAGATAAATTTGAAAATGACTAGGCGCCTCCATGAAAGGAAAACGACCAGGCACCTCCATTACTAGTATACCTGATGATATTTTCATCAGTGCTTTTAATGCTAAAATAACTATAACTAAGGCTTCAGAGAAATGAGCATAAATGTCGCACCAAAAGTATATTGACAAAATTCAAACAGCAACACTATACTTCCACCTTGAAATCGCTCTCATCGTTTGCTGTATGCTTCCCGTGTTCACGTAGTGTTAGTTCAAGGATGATGGACCGATATGAACGCATACATATTTCTTCTTATTCGAAGCTTATTGTTCGGACAGGTTCGATTGATTTTCTCCGAACAAGCCAAGCAAAGTCAACCAATCACAGCGAGCGTATGAAGGATTCGGCGAATTTGACGCTGAAGCCTTGGAATAAATATTTCGGGGAGTTTAGGGGTTCGGGTATGCGTGCGTAACTATAATTTACACTGCAACCGAGACTGCCGTACACGGGTATAGCGTTCGTACGCGATTTACGCGAAACGGACGTTGAACACGTTCGGAGAAAATTCCAGCGCAAAGGCTCGGGATACATATTTACCATTAGAATGGGTAGAACTTAACCACGCAGTGTTTGCAGCGATTCCATATTTTGTTTTGATTTTTCTCACTCTGCCTCTTGTTTCTTTTTCATCTATCTGTCTCTCTTTCTCTCTTTCTCATGTGAACTGTTCCATTTTATATTTTTACGTAGCTCGATGGTTCGCTGGTGCTGACAAATTTGACCGCTAGGGACAGCGGACGATATACATGCTCAGCGTCGATACCAACCCTCACGACGGTAGCCGTAATTGAGGAGCCAGAGCTGGACCCGGCTTCCGCCAACGAGACCAGCACCGGCGTGGGACAGCTAAGCTCAGTGTACGGAGACGCCAGCCCCGGTTACGAGAACGCCACTACCGAACCCTACGGTGGTGACGACGACGGAGAGGGTCCGTCGCCGTCGTCAACCGTGGAGGAACACTTCGTCGAGCTGCTGAAGGTGAACGTGAAGGTGCGAACGCCACCGCTGGCGGTGTCGAACTTCTACGTCCGCGCGTCCACCATCATCGCCGTGCTGGTGTGGGAGGTGATGCCGAACCGAACCGGCGGTTACGCGATCCGCGACTTCACCGCTGAAATGCGGAAGATGCGCGAAGCGAACGACGAACCGGAGCTGCCTTGGGAGACGATTGATCCGCGACATATTAGCCCAAACGCGGTGAGTATACCTGGAGGTAACGGGGTGAGAGAGAGCGTATGTGCCAAACACTAGCGCTGGGAAGAGCGGCTCTAAGGCCGGTGCAGGCTCCAAGGAAGACTGAAGAAATGTTTGGAACCGGATCCGGAATCGCCTCCGAGGTAACGGCTCCGGATCTGGTTTTAAGCTAACGGCACCAAACAAATTTGAACTCTTTTCAAGTGGGCATCATGATGGCGTGGTGTAACCCGAGGTTACAGACTTATTATGGAGAACGGAGAACATACGTCAAAAGGGAGTTATGTGTGAAAAACAGTTATACCGTCCTTATTTAAAAAAAAGTATTAGGTCTCAAAATTAGGTCGTGGATCTAGATTAAACGTGAGATTGAATCGCGAAAGAATAATCTGAGCGAGTCTGAGTTCAGAAAAATGACATAAAAATAAGACAACTCAAGTCGTTTTTCCAAAAAATTCAAGACAATTTGCGATAAGACGAAAATACTTGCAACAAAGCGAGAAAGACAACACAATTTCCCACTGATGAATGTTTATGTTCATCTTCAGATAGGCTAAGCCTAGATTAAACGGAAGCTTTAAAACTATCTTAAAACCTAACAAATGTCAAGGCTATTGACTTTAATAAATGCACTGGCTTTTATTACAGACTAAAGGTTTACAACAGCTTTATTGACTAAAGGTTTAAAACATGTTTATTTACTAACTGGTTGAGCCATGTCCAGGCCAACCGGTGGCAATGGACAGACTAAGGTTTTCGGGTAATGACAACTATATGACACATTGGTATGGCCTATGGACAGAGAGTTTTGCGGTGGACACTACACAGACAGAATTCAAATCCTTCAATCTAGAAGCGAGCACCGCAGAACTTGTGGAGCGAAAACAGAAATGTTCAAAGGGTTACTGTGCCAAGAATAGCAGAGTAAGGGATAAGGCGAATGCAAAGAGATAGGAGGGTGATTCGAAGCCAACCGAGAGCGAAAGAAAAAGATAAATTGAAGTCGAAGATAGAAGAGAAGCTGTTAATGTGGCATACAGACAAGAATAGGTTCGTTGTGGCTGTAAACCCTACGATGAGTCGACAGGAACAAAAGATCACGGGAACGAAGATACCGAGAAGGAGTGTAGAAATGGATAAGGTTCTTGAGGTCTGAAACATCAGTCTGACCCAAAAGAAAACCCGCCACAAATATATTCTGGGTCTTCACTCGTCTACACTCCAGAAAGACGAAACATAGAAGTTGACATCGGGTGTTGTAAGAAGGAAGTGAAACGACAGATTGGGCCCAAAGACACCTGAAAGCGATTCTAGTGAAATATCTTTGATCCCACTCGATCTATACGATCTATCCAAATTAACCAGCTCGGACTCCAAGAGACACAAGAGTGTTGCTTGATAGAAGTCGTTTTCTGTAACTCCGAATTTTACAGCGCCTTCCTACTTGAAAAGAGTTTAAGTTCGTTTGGAACCATTAGTTCCGAGCTGGCTCCGGAGTCGTTGGTCCGGAGTTGGCTCCATAACCCTAGATGCGCTCCCCGGAGCGCACATCACTGCTTCGCACACCAATATGTGGATTGCTAAACGTATCACTGGCAGCGTCAACTCGAGATTTATCATCTAATACCCAACACAACGTACGAGTTTCGGATCTGGGGTAACAATCAGCTTGGTTCCGGTGAGATAGTGACCATCCTTGCGACAACGCAGCCGCGCATGGAGGAGAAAGGTAAGCATGTAGCGATCGTGCCACTGACGAAACGCCCCGTATGCTCATCACACACTTCCTACTTCCCCCGACAAAAAACACACACATTCACAGATCTCGTCCGGCGGATCATGATCGATGCGAAGAACTTCGACACCCGCGTCTGGATAGCGGCCGTCGGCATCGTGATGGGCACGTTGGTCATCCTGTCGCTCGGCACCTGCATAGTGCTGTACAAGGAGTGCCGCGAGCCAGCCGGTAGTACAAACGATTTCTCCCACCGTTGCTAGCCTCACGTTGTGTTTTTTGCGTCCTCTGTAGCACACTCCGTAGAGATTTGGTTTCGGTTTCTGTTACCCCTCACCCAATTCGTTCTATTCGTTTCGCTTAGCTCGGTTGGTAGCGAATGGCATGATTTTTAGCGTGTTTTTTCCCCACTCTTCACACCGTAGTACGCGGGCCTCCTATCCGTGCTGGAACAACTGCTCGGATGCCGGCACGGTTGAGAGCCTCACTGGTACCTGTACAAACGGATTAGTAATTAGCGCATGGTCGGTTTAGCTTACGCAAAAAAAACACACACACATCCTTTTAGAATTGGCATAGAACTGCCCGAACAGTAGCTCGTTTATGAACCAAGGTTTCTAAATGTTATCGCCTTTTGATATCAAGAGGGCCCTCCATCAGTTACCCTCTCCTTGTATTCTACCTTATTCAGAGATCTGCAAATTATGTGTGATGAATTTAATTTGTTAACATTAGACTAGCACGCTAAACAAAAAAGGTTAGTAGTGGCTTTCCAACAGTTCATTTGGACAATTATTGTTACAATTATTCGAAACCTACACACAACCAAAACAACGACGAAATCGCATAAAATTTGAAAAAAAAAATTTTTATCTTGAGTTGTCCCCGCGTATGTTCCTTCAGCACCATAGTTACCTCCTCCGTAGTTGATCTTTGATGCACCACAACACGTTTACATATGTTCTAACGCCGACGAAAGATCCGAAAGAGCAGCAAACTCAGTGCAAGCGTACAAGGATGCCGAGTGCATCGACGTGTGACAACCCCTTATTGCCTGCAGCGTGACAGACGCCTGTAATACCTGTCTTACGGTATCGGTTAAACAGTTTCCACTTCCACTCCTGCTAGAGTGCGCGTGTCGTTCAAGCGTAGCCAGCTGCGGTCGTCCTTTTTCAGTGAGGAACCATTACACAAGGTCCATCCTTGTGCAGTCTTGTGTGCCGTGTTGTTGTTGTTATTGTTGTAAACTTGTTTGAATCCTTAGTTCGTTTTGAACAGTTGCTCCCACCTTCCTTATCACTTCTAGAGCGTAGCGTTTTGTTGTGTGCCAGAATGTAAAAAAAAACAATATGTTGTTGTATTCGTTTAGAACATACCCTTTAGCACAGATTTTCCACTCACACACACACACATGTACACAATCACACATACCGTCATACATACAGATCACACAACGTATCAATGCCATCTAGATGTACTAGCAGCGGCTGGCAGCAGGCCCGGTAGCCGCTGCGCCCAATCAGCCCAATTCAACGTCTCTCCTTCGCTCTCTAACATGGTTTTTCCGCTCTCACATTTCCTTCACTCTCACACGCGTTAACTCCGTCGTTCCGTTCTCGTGTGCGACGGGTGCCTGGGAATGAACTCGAAACAATATAACCGAACCAAAAAACCAAACCAACAAAACAAAAACAAAAACGCTCAATCGGTGTGACCGCGTGTGCCGCAATCGTAACACAAAACACCTGCGGTGGCAAAACAACGCCACGAAACGGGCACCGCACAATGGTGGTGCACACAGCCAACGATAAGGACGAGGAGCTGGACAGCCTCGAGCTGGTGCCGAACATCATCCTCAATCCGGGCTTCTGCGACTCGGACGACCAGGGACAGCACCCGCTGTCGCCGCCGATACCGCGCACGCTGCCGTACAACCGGTACCGCAGCCACGGGCACGTCGGCACCGGCCCGGCCGACGACGACGACGACGACGACGACGACGAGGACGAGGAGCCGATGACGTTCAGTCGCCGGATGTCGATCTTCTTCACCGGCAACACGATCAAGCGGATTTGAGTGAAAGTATTCCCGGAGGATTCCGTGTACTACTGAAAGGGCCTAAGCACTAACCCGCTCCAACGTCACCGGTGGAAGATAGCCTGCGCATCTCCGCACACACCCACATCCCCAGGCGAACGAAGACAATGAGGGGAGATGTATATTTAAAACACACGCGCACACACTCATGCACACACACGCGCACACACACATACAGACCAAGTCTGCGGCGGCAAGCGTAGCGTAGGTTAGGTCCAACAGATACGGGCGAACACACACACACATACACACGCATACCGGACAATTTGGACCATCCAGCATGGTGCGTGGGAACCTACACGGAATTGAGACAGACTGCAGGTGCTCGAGAGAACTGCTCGGTTGTGCAACCTCCCCCACTTTTAATGACGACGTTGCCGACGGTGATAGCGATAATGAGGATGATGACGGTCTGTCTGTGAGGTCGCCAGGTCAGTTTCAAGTTCTTTCGATGTGCCTTTGCTTTTCTTTTTAAGCGCGCGCGTTTGAATCAGTGTGTGTGTGTGTGTGTGTCTATGAATTAGTGTGCTCCGCTAGTTTGCTACCCAGCTGCAAATCCTGCTGCTGCCGACGACGATGTATTGCGTTTTCTTTGTGTTGCTAGCAAGATACACTCGAAACCTAACACACGACCGTTAGCGCTAGGAAGGGAATCCTAGGAGATATGACTACGGGGAGGCCTTTTTGACGGTCGTGTTGGTAGCTGCTGGACGTCCCGTCGTCCCCCGTATGAGAGATACTTTCCTTCGTTCGTGTTAGTCTGTTCCGGCACGACACAAATCGACTGATAATGGATAGTCTGTAAGGTAAACGTGGAGTCCTCGCGACGTGCCCGCTTTCTCGCGATCCAATCACCCTGCGGCGCATGCACGCTGTTCGTAGTCCCCGTTCTTGATCTCTTGATAGAGTCTCCCGATGTAACTAACCCACCCGACCACGGACGGTTAGAGCACAACTTCCAATCCGGTGGGCGATACCGACAACTCGCCGCAGCTGAAGCAGGCACAATCGAGGATGCAAGTGATCGTTAAAACAATAAATATACAAGCAGAGTGGCAAATCGGGCGCCTTTCCATCGACGTTTGAGCTCGCGCTTGTTGAGGTTAGACGTACGGCAACGTTCGTTTATTTATTTTTTATATTTTCCTCGATACGCTTACTACGCATGCAAAACCATGAGTGAAAATATGATAATGATGTACTTATTAAGAACCTCAGATCTATGCGTAGTTGTTCGCCAGCACTTGCCAATTGCTAGTTACGGAGAATAGGGTAACGGAGAAAGAAACAAAACATCACACTACCACAAACAAACATACACGACAATATGGCGCACAAACACACAACCTGACGTCTTCTTGTTGGCGATAACAAAGAAGGAAACATATTCACAGCGACACTCACTCAATACCAACACCGTAGCTAGAATAAGTATCTAGAAGCTAGAGGAGATCTAGAGGATCCTGGTAGCTTGGACAGTGCGAAATGCGAAGCAAACTCTTAACTGGGACATATTAGCTTACCATTACGCTGCACCCCGTAAAACCAGTTTGTTCAGCAGGTGGATACTACTAGCGGGAGCGTGTAAGGCAGAACTGTAGCAGACTTTTTGCACATACGCACATACACACCCCCATGGACTAGCGCTAGTCAAAGCAGTATCAGATGAGTGAGATGCAAAATCCTCTTCCAACGGAACCGAAACGAAGCACCTGGAGATAGCCTCTTGATTACCTTTAATGCTCGCATGCTTCACTGTTTGTTTTAATGAATTGACCATCGACTATCGTTTGTTTCGTCGTCGAATATCTGGCGATCTGCAATCGAATTATTTGGCGTTGGGCATAAGAAAAAAATAGAATGATTCTTGAGCGGCGACCGGCGGTAACCTGCTCTGTCATGACTTACTATTTGCCATCCGTCCTGACAGGTCAAGAATTGAGCCCAACGGTCCCCCATTCGGCGCTCAGCTCATTGCGTCAGTGTGTGCATAAACCATATGCTTTGCGTACTATAAGCTGCTTATTGTCTACTGCTACTACTATCACTATACTTTAAAGGTTGTGACACTAGTGTTCACAATTGTCATGCTGCTACGCCATTTTGATAGACAGTTATCTGATAGGTTGAGGAACAGAGAAAGAGCTAATGGAAGAGAAAGAGAAAGAAACAGACAGAGAGAGGGAGCGGGATTACAAGAGAAGACGAAAAAAGGAAACAGACAGATAGAGAGAGAGAATGAGTGAGTACGTGGGGAATATCAAAGCAATTCGCCGATAAACAAGTACCTGAATCTCAAACTGGGTCACTTTGAAATCACACCGCTTGGACGTTTTCGACGACGTTCACAATATTTCTATGAAGTGAGTGCAATATACAATTTCCGTTTACGATTTAAAATAAGTTAAAAGGTGAAATGTCATTCATTCAACAAATCAACATCAACGAGTTCAACATGCTTGTCTTATGTTTAAGTTAGTTCCCCTTATAGTCTAAATCATTTTTCAGCCATTTAGACATACTCCCAACCAGCCGCGTGCAAAATTCACTCAAATCAATCGTACTCTTTTTTACCCTGCCAGCTTAGGTGAATTTCAATTCCATATTATTTGTTTAGCTAGATGATTTCATTTTTGCTCGGTTTAAAAACTTACTTTTGAATTTGGTGCAAATATGCTTATAAGCACTTTTCAGTCTGTCGATTGAACAGAAATGTGTAAAGCTTAAGGACAATTTTACAGTAGCCACCTTTTGTCATTCTACGGCTTGTGTGTTAAATCATTGTCGTGATACAAAGTGGAACATTCTTTTATTCTTAAATCTTCCACGCTCCACGTTAATAAACTCTATTTTTTCATAAATCTCAAATTAACTTCAAATCTTCAAATTTTACACTTTTTAAGATGGTTTGGAGTCCTTAATTTGGAGTTGGATCTTTAGTGCATTGTAGACTGTAGATTCATTTAAGCCGCTTATTCCACTTATCTCTCGAAAAGGTTTTCCATTTGGGTGGTATAACAACTCGATTTTTCCATATCTTATTATACCATACCATGTTATTATACCTTTATTATATACTAGTCCGGCTCGTTTTTGCGAATTGCATTCGAAGATTATTTTTGCATGTGTCCTACTTTGAGCTATAATAATGCAGTGGTATAATACAGACTTATCGCATATCTCATGTTTTGCGGAATTACTATTGATACGGAAACGGTGTGATTTAAAAGTGTCCTTGTTTAAGATTAAGGTACTGTATAGAATTGCGTACTAATCAAACAGCCGCAAAAATATCAAACTTTGACAAGAACCTCCATAGAACTTCAACACGTTGAGTGCTACGTCAAGAAATTTGATATTTTAAACTCAACATAATTGAGAATGAGACGCATGGGATTGACTTGTGAAAAATAGTGATTTTTTTATCTGTCGATTCGTCGAAACAGGATTAAACCGTGTTGTAATTATTAAAAAGCAGTTCATTTATTCAATAAGACTAAATAAATCCTCACAATACAAACATTTTTATTCAATGCAACACTTTGTGCATCATACATATTACCTGAGTTGTATTAGCCCAAGATCATTATGTTATCCTATTCTACAGCATTCTTCTATGTAAACAATTAGTTACCAAAAGTTGCCTCACGATCTGTAAATCTCATGCATAAGCCTTATGATATGTCCCCAGCATACGTATGGTAAGGCGTTCCAAAGAGGGCAAAACGGTCTGACGCGGTACTCAACGTGTTACCCGCCTTTACAATAGTAAGCGTAGCAGAGGGTCACAGGGCGCCATTTGCTTTTGCAAGCTTTTGTGTAAGGCGACAGCCGGGCCATGCTTTCTTAGTAATAATACAACCTGAAAACTGGGAAGATGTGCATTTCGAATATCAAACAGAGGATGAAGGACATACTAGGGGTACAGAGGCTAAACGAGAGATAGACAGAAGAGAAGCAAGAAGAGATCCTGAGAAATAATGGGAAAGAGAGCGAAAGAGAGAGCAAGAGAAAACACGAGCATTCGGTAAAAAAAGGAAAACGGGAGGAAACAATTTGTATGTGTGAGTGTTTTGGGTACATATTTATACATATACACCATGTAAAGAAAAAAACGAAACGCGGGCTCTGGAAGCAAAACGACGGGAAGCTTTGATCGGTTTACGGGACGGTGTCAACAAATATCACAATAAAGCAAGCGTGTGAGAGCCTGAAAAAGCTCAAACATACGTGATTGTGTACCAAAGCTGTACATAACCGTAAACGAAAACAAGGTAAATCGAAACAGTTAGAAAATGCCGTACCGATGTCGCTGGAAGTTTAACAATATCGAAACGGCCCTGTTGTATTACAGTGCTCATGTGGTGCCCGGGAGATGAGACAGAAAGCAAACCTAAACCTAAACGTTATCGTCGTAAACGTTCATATTCGCCGCTTTTTATATTAAAAAGCGTTTGCGATCGTAGCTCGTCTGGTCGAACGGTACGATGGTTGTTGTTAATGTTGATATCAAACTTCCTTAGGGATGACAGTAGACGTCAAGATAAGACGTATAGAGCGCAGGAAGCATAGTGTGACCTAGCAGTTGCAGATACTTGTAAAAAAGACAGGATTACTAGCATCTATCGAACGCCGCTGTGAAGGTTGACGGCACTGGTACATACACGAGCAAGCAACCACATATTAATCGAGCTAACCATGCGCAAACTCCTTACTGTGCCCGCTGTCAAAATAACGCTCCTATAACTTCGCATCTGCATTCGTTAAATGCCATTGCTAAACCATCCGATACCATACTTTGAAGAACAAAAAAAAACCATCAGATCGATGTGACTGGAACGGGAGATCTTCCCAGATGTTTGGCATGTGAAGCAAACGGTATATGTATGGCATGTGAAGGTAAATTTGAAATGTAAGTCTTTAAGAGCCGTAAAACTGTGCAAGTTTCATTTAATGCCATTCGGTTTTTGTAATTCTGCAAGGCCTATTAGTTATAACGACTTTGGATAGGCTCGTGATGGTAAAATTGCGTCGTCAAATGTGACAAAACTATTGTCTTTTAAACTTTGTTTCACTTACTACTCTACCTATAAACTGGCATTCTGCGTCGAAAGACTCAGAATACTTGCCATAACGTAAGTAAAGCCGAAAATTTATTCGCTAAAACACCAATCATACTTTGCTGTGTTAAAAAGCAATTTCGTAATATAACTAGTACACCTAAGCCTACTTTTACTTGACCTTATGGAACAGTTTCAGGTTTTCAAAACGGCTATTAATAAAAACAGCAATGTATAATCAATGGTATTGGCATTTAGTTTTCATGTATACATATGTACGCATAGTACTTTATTACTATTCCGGGTTATTTTAAGATTGAGTCATTTAAAATGCATTGGATTATTTTTTTTCAATCACAGTGTCAGAGGGAGAAGAAAGAATCTCGAAACAAGAAGATCAGAAACGTTAGACGTAAGCCACATTCAATTAACCTTAATCTCATCTACGCAGGCCTTGTTTGGGAGGCACCGGACCACGTTGCCATTATTGTTAGTAAGATTGTGCTACAACTGCTGCTACTGTCAGATGATACTATTTCCACTTGTCACATCGTCTTTTCCGTTCGGTTTAGGAGCTGGATAGGTTATGAACATCAGACGAGAAGCGATGCTAATCCTATTGCATTGCGCCGGAAAGTGCTTCTTAGGTAAACCAAAGTAAGAACCAAAGATAAACTATCCCTCTTTGCACCAGCACACACCAGCCATATCAGGTACTATCAAGTTAGCCCAAACTTGGACAACAAACATTGAACAACTTGCTGTGGAAAAATGAAACCGCCGAAACTAGCTTAATAGCACCGAAATCTTAATCTCAAATCTGAACAGTTGTAGTTGGTGCAGCTTATTGGTGGTATGTCATGGCGTGTCTGGATCGTCAGCCAAATAGAATCGCGCCTGTCTCGCCATCGTAGATTATCCATCATCATTTGCATTTTCTTCAGTAGCGATCAATTAATGAAAAAAATACTTTCAATCAGAACTTTAACGCCATAGATTGCATACTGCCGGCCAAAGACAGGCATATAAAAAATAGATAAGAAGTGTACCAGCGATAGAGAGAGAGAGCGAGAGAGAAAGAGAAAGAGAGATAACGAAGGAGAGAGAAAATCTAAGCTACCTGTAACTAAACAAGGACGTGACTGAGAGAAAGAGAATCCGATTTAAAATGCATGACTACTAATAGCGTTTGAGCGCAAATATTCAAATATACGCATCCAAAGAAACGAAAAAACCACTCTGTCGCTTACTTCGCCTATCTCCTTTAGAGCTCGAATGCTTCGGAAAGTTTAGATATGGCTCTCTGCATCAACAGGCCGTGCGTTTAAATTTGTTATCGTTTGCCGTTTTTTCCCCCAATGTTTTGTTGCCCGAAGTACTCCTCCATCCATTAATTCCATCCCATCGATTCATGCAAGCTGCTACGAAACCGCACACAAATATAAGCAAGATCTTCATATCCGGCTCTTATCACACAACTCTAATTTTCATCGAACTCCACATCTTTACCGAACCCATACTACCACGCTGCCAAAAGTGTCCATGTGTGTTGTATTCTACTATTCTCAAAATCACACCTGCTCGATCGGTCAAACGCAAACGGTGCTCCTTCTTCTTCCTCCTCTGCTGCACAGGTGGAGTCATTCGTCACTGCAAGTCAAAGTCGAATCCAGTGCTCTAGCATTCACACCACAATCGCATGTTCTTAAACTAACCACCATTCTCAGTACGCAACCAAAGTCGCACACTCTCACCCAAAATGTGGGGAGGGAAGAAGCATAACGAACGAACGATCTATTGTTTCATTTTTTACCTCTGCTTGATGAGTTTCTGCGCTTTCTATTACACTTTTATTCCAGCTACTTTCAGCTATATCGTATATGGCAAGTGCTACCAGTTGTTTGCTGTTCACCTAACTTTAACTACTTCTTTTTATACTATTACTTCCAACACATTTCAATTCGGTCATGTTTTTTGATTAGCTCACCGTTTGTTTTCTCTATTTCATTTGGTGCCTCTTCTGCTCTTCTGCTCAAATTTCTTGGCTCCGATATATTGATTAATTGTCTTTTTCTTCTTCTACTACTACTACTTCTCCTTTTTGGCACTTGTTTCGATTACTCTCCGTACTCTCTAAAGCAATGGCCATTTTCTTCTAACTTTCCCTTCTGTCCCGTCCAACGCTTCCGTGCTCGGTGCACGGCCTCCACCAGCGAGGCGCAGTCATTAGCCATTCCCTCGCCACCTTCCCAGTCCAAAACGATCCTCCATTCACCCCGTCCGTCTGCAAATGCCCATCTACTAACTATGTTCTCTTTTTTCCGTTCGTTTCCACGGAACTGGGCTATTCGGCGCTGCCCGCGGGGGCTGATATCTGATATCTTTTATTTCCGATCTACGCAGGTTTGTCAGAGACAAGCGAGATTTTCTAACAATCTTCTTCCGCCTAGCAAAATGGTCGCGGGAGCCTACGCGCACACTAGGGTGGTTTGTAGTGCAGGTGACGGCAGGCGCAAAAGGCTCCGCCTTGCCACGGCGCCGCAGCAAATAGCGGGAGCAGCCGCCACCCTGAACAATCGGAGCACTGAGGGTCCAAAAAAGAGAGGTTCAAATTGCTGGAGAAACGTTCATATACCGCACGGTTGTCCGTGGCATACTGCGGTTGGCCGGGAATGGAAGCAACTTTCGCCTTTGCGACAACTTTTACAAACATTTGCGATCGAACTACAACATTGCATTGCTGATGTGCCGAACGTGATACACTGATGGGGCGCATTGTTTAGCTGTTATTCTATTCACGATACCCTTTTTCAAATTATTCTAAAATGGACGCTGATCCCGAAAAGCTTTACTTATATACATGCAGACAGGTGTCCGCTGCGAATTTAAAATAAAAAAAACTCTATTAAAGCACAAAGTTTGGAAAGTGACTAGCGTAATGTTGATTGAGCAAGAAATTGGTGGAACGATCGTTCGAAAATGGTTGCAGTGGTTGAAATGACGGAACGAAACGTTTATGGAGCGTGTACTTCGCGGTCGGCGAAAGTAGATGATGTAGCTGATCGTAGTCATTACCATAGCGGCATTTTACGCGACATAGCTCCGGTAAATTATTCTAATAGAACAATGTTTTCGGATGGTCCAACAGGACGAGGAAGAGGCGATTAAAAAGACACTAGAAGAGGGCGGTATCATATCTTCCCCAAAGGGCACACAACCGATGGATCGAGCGAATGACAGTGTTTGGCAAACGTGGTATTATGAACGGATATGAACGAAGTTGTATTTGTTAACAGATTGCATACGTTTTATCGTTGCTTGTTGAAGGCAGATGCATTTCGGGATAAAGTTATTTTTTACACTTGCTTTTATATTCTTGTTTATGATCTCATTTACTCTTCCTAGTTTGATGGCGCTTTTACGCTTAGTCATCCGTCATTGCATTGACTGATCCTTTGTTTGTTTGTGATACTGTTTTTCTATCAGAATGAAAAGGATAACACATGCTGTTCATAATGAGCTCTTAGTTATATGTTCTGTTTATATTATCGCTTTCTCTTTCTTTGTCTCTCTTTTTCTCTGTCTCTTTCTTCTTCGCTTAAACTTCAACGCTATTTCGCTTGTCGATAAAAAAAATATGTCAGTCAGTCAGTTCAACCGTATCTGTCACGCTCTCTACTGCGATCGTTCACTGCTCGAAACGATGTGAAAAATACCGATCATTTTGCTGTACGTCAAAAGCGTTCCGCTGATTTCGATGTAACTATAATCAAATAACCAAAGTCATGTGGCTACAAAACCTACCGGTCAGAGGAAAATCTAAGCACAATCTTATTATAAGCGTCTTTTTCAATTTTATACAACACACTCTTTTTCTGCAGCTTGTATTGCTGGCACCTTGCGTGCATCGTTGAAAGCAACGATGGCAACGAACTATGTCCAGGACGCAATGCATTACCAACCATCAACACCAGAAGAGATAACAAAACGAACGAAAGCAAAACTCGACTGCTAAAGAACAAATCATACACATAGGGCGTACTAGCTACAGCACCGTCAACCACAACCAATGTTCAGAACAACCTTTCCGAACAGTTAGGGATGGCTGATAACCAAAAACACAACAAAAAAAAAAACAACACGATGTCGCGTTTGCTAGGAAATGAGGGACGTCGATTGGATAAAGAACAAATAAAATATTCGAATATTTACATTATGATTCGCAACAAAACATGTGTCGTTTCCGTTGAATCACCCACTATGTCGAAATCATTTGTAACCTAAATCAGTCTGGATAGCATTGTAACCGGACGTGGTGAGCGTGTGCTTTTGAAAAATATCCGAAAACTACGCAACGGTAAGTGGGCACTTGTCAGAGGAAACTCAATTTTGAAACTAATCCATGCACCTGTGACTTCACCATTAGGGTCTCATATTGTCATGTTTTGTTTTTTAACTTATATTTTGTTAAATGGGTTACAAGTTTTTACTTTGTCTCATAAAACCTGCAAAGGTCTTATTTTGATTTGGTTGGTTTGTTTACATTCTCCTTAGGGACAAGAACACACGGCTCTGTTCGAATTACGTTAGTTACGAATAACGTAAATACAAATTACGTTTCCATTAGTTTTTTAAATGTTGGAGGCTCTTGGAGGTAATGGAGTTCTTGACGAAAACAATCATTTCTGAATTCATTAATTGAATCTTTATTTTCTGATTGTTGGAGCTGATTTTGGTCAAGAATAAATTGCACGGGTTGCTGTCCGATGCGCTGGGTTTTGTTTTTTTATTTTGTTTTGGGTTGATATATCTGATTTCAACGTTGTCGGCTTAAGGCGTTCGTTTTGGGGTATTTGATCATAATTGCTTAATGTTCTAAAATGTAGGTTAGCTGCGTTCAGTGGTCTGAAAAATGCGCCAGCCACATTTCAACGAATGATGAATTGAATACTAAAATAATACGTATCATTAGTTAAGAGTTAGATTTGTTTTCATAGATTGGATATTATTTTAGAATTAAATTCATAATCATAATTAATTTCATAATTAATTCATAATCATTAATTATCATTAATGTGGAAACCTTTTGTTCGATCACACTAAATCCATGCTCCATTATTGTAAACTATATTATATTATCATGCTTCCAAAAATGTACATACTTCTACTAAAGACAATAAAATATTCGGTTCTAATTATATGTTCATGTAACCTCAAAACTAATTGAAAACAATTTTAAATATTTAAGTAAACATATAAATTAATCAATGAATCAGTAAATAAATAAACAAATAAATTAATAAGAACAATAATAACACATATGATAAATGATATATGAACATTGTTATTAGAACAATGGTTGTGGTAACTACCACAATAAACAAAAAACGCAAGACCAAATACTTCGATGAACCCTCGGTGCAGTCCTGTGCCACTCGGATCAAAGACACTATATTTTCTCGTTTTCACTTGCCTACCTTCCTCTTCGGTGTCCCAAGTGAAAAGAAAGAGGTTACCTTCCTTGTTCCGGCAAAACCCTTCTTTTCACATGATCCGCTTGCTTGCCTAGTTTTTTTTTTTTACTCGACTACTAAGCTGACAGGCCTATTCGCTTCTTCTTACTTATTTTAAACATATTTACATCTGCTAGCTTAGTTCGCAACAACGGTGTTTTGGGTTTTCAAATGAAAAAGTATCTATTTTGAGCAAGTTCATTCGTTGAACCGAACCGAACCGATGAACCGATCTCAAAAACGATCTTTGCATTGCTGCTGTTCATTCGCAAGGATCAATTGATAAAGACCACCCCATAGTTTACGCCTCAAGGACATTCAACAAAACAGAAGACAAATATTCGCCATTAGAAAAATAATTACTAGCAATAGCTAAGACAATAAATCATTCAGGCACTACCTTTACGACAGGAAATTCAAACTTCACACAGACCATCAACTATAACAGGGCATTTTAACAAATGCTGATAAGAAAACCATTCGATGAAGATTGGTATTAGAAGATTTCGATTGTGAAATTATTCATAAACCAAGTAAAAAATGCCGTTGCTGATGCTCTCCCAAGAAGTAAACTTACTTCATACCAATACCAATTCTGGAACATAGTGAAATATTACAGACACACAATAATTTTAAAATATCGACACGGAAACACTTTCACTACTACTATTACTACTAATCACTACTAGTAGAGAATTTGAAACAAAAACTATTTACAAAAGGATAGATTGCATTAATGTGCGCATCTCAATTGCCCAGTTGGCTAAAGAAACATCACGTAGGAGATATGCGGAAAATATCAGAAAAATCAGAAAAAGCTCAAGCTATTTAAAAGACCTTGGTTGGGTTTTAGCGAACAAATGATAGAATATTAATGATAGAGTATTAAGAAATACAGCTCAAAATCAATAGCATCGTACAAAATAAATTAAGCAAAGAATTTAAAATAAATTAACTCTCGTTTTAATAGCTTGGCTCACCAGAAGTAGCGTGCGCTTCACTCTTAGAAATCGTCATACAACAACTCAAAACAGTTGAAGAACAAACAGTCCTGACGAAAAAACATGAACAGCTTCCCAGAGTCACAATACCTAAAGAAAATAACCAAACGGATCCCGTTAAAGCTACAAATTGAGTTACTCTACCACCATTATTTGATGCGCCTTATAATGAGGCACATCAATTAATGATGGCTGAGCTGAATTGTTTTGCCAAGGAAGCCGTTTTATAGCAATGTTCAGAATTGGAATTTGCGTAGGACAATATACTACCCACGATAACTCAATAGAAGGATATACACGCATGATATCAATACAGAGGTTCTTAGAGCCTTGTTGGCTTAAGTCATAAGCGCATCAAAATGTTTGTGTCCAAAAGTCTAATAATATTCCAATATCATATTTTGAGTGAGGATGAAGGGCGTCCTAGTACAAATAATTAAAAACAGATTTCATGAACTATTTTTTGTGTTCCCGAACGAATTTGACTAATCCAATAAGTCAAATAGATTTTTTTTGAAACATATAACTAACGCATACATTTTGGCTCAGAATGGCGAAATGTTTTTCACAAGCTGATTATTTCAAACAAGAGCCACAGGCGGCCTGCAATCAGATTACCAACCGCTAGGTTATACGCAAGGAATGGATGAATTTAGGCATAAAAAGGGAAATATCCTTTTTTTATGTCTAATATGATAATAATATGATGATATGAATTATATGACGAGATAATGCATCGAGAAATGCATTTTATTAATGAAAATTATTTTAAGGAAAATTCCGTCCATAGCAAACCAACTTTGAGATATGAGTTGGGATATCATCATCATCATCATCAGTAGTTTGTTTAGTTAGTAGATATTTTGTTATAAGATAATGTAATGTACAGTCTTTTTTCTTTTCATTTTTTAAAGAAGGGTATAGCAATTATGCAGGTTTTGCAACATTGTGTGTTCTAACTTACACTATAGAGTGGCGTTGCAATATATTGAACGCATTACTTGTAAAATTTGGAATTTTCGATTTTTATTTTCTCAAAAACATTTAGAAATATTTTACAATTTACAGATTTTGAATAAATACAGTATTGAAAATCAACACATCCAAAGCAAGCGCAAACAATAAGCTTCAACTGCTGCGAAAAATGATCTGCTATAGGATCTATCGCACAAATTAAAGCAACGCGCATTTTAATTCTTCTTCTCTTCTTTTCTGGCCCGCTCACGGTTGATTTTAATCATTTTAATTATTACTCACAATTGAAAGCACGATTTGTGAACAGAATCAGATCAATCACATCAACCATCTTGTCCAGCTTCATCGACGAAGCGTTGTAGCAGCCCATGCTCGATAGGAATGTGTAAATTTTCCGCACCGTCCGCCGATCGCTTGATGCGCAACAGCTTGTGATCGGTGAACTCAGTCAGCTGAGCGCGCAGCGCAATGTCACTGCTGACGAGGAATGCCTCCCGACAGGCCCAGTAGAGATCTTTTAGCAGCATGCCGGTATAGTGCGGGTTCGCAGGACCACCGTTCGACAGTTGATGCTTTACGATCGCCATGAAGATGCCGCGTGCATTCGAAGTGAGCGAGGCAAACACACTCTTCATAGACGAAATAGCAGGCGCACCGGCATTCTGCACCAGCAGCGAGTTCTCGAACGCCGTCTCGGCGCTGTACGGCAGCATAGTGGTGGTGTCCCACCAGCAGAAGTTGTACAAGCTCAACTTAGAGGCATCCCACAGCAGCGGCGCGTTAATGTGGTCGATCGTAGCAACAAGATGCACGTTGGGTATGCTGGCCAGCCGGCAGAGCGTCGCCTGCATGCGTTCGTTGCGCATTGCCACCCCGTCCAGATTGTGGACAAGCAAAAAGACGTTAAGGTGCGGCTGGAAGGACAGTTCCCGCTCTATCTCGTCGATCGCTTCATGGTGGGCGCCGGTTTGCAGGCGTAGCTCGAGCAGCTCGTTTGCCACCGCGTCCAACACATCCTTCACGGTAAGCGCGGGGAAGAACCCATTCACTACCACCACGGGGAGTTCGGCCAGCAGCTGCCGGTGGAACGTTTGCAGCAGCGAACGCTTCGATCCCAGTCCATACAGCAGCACATTGAAGCCTTCGTCCAGCAGGAACAACCAGCGGGCAAACTGTTGCATGTGGTCGTCCAGCAGCTCCTGGATGGCGCCGGTATGGGAACGGGAAGCGTTTATCTGCTCCAGCAAACGGAACAACACATCCTGCGATAACCGGGGAGTATTCAGACGATCAAGTGTATGGTCGGACGTGACCGGTTTCGCGTTGGTGAACGTGGAGAAGTAGTCGTCGCTTTGCAGTATGTACTGTAGTTCGCCGGATTTCTTCTGTACCGCCGTTTGACGGCCACTACGACGAAGTGCTGCGGACATCTCATTGCCCGAGGAAGCTTCTGCCGGAACAGGTATCGCCAGTTTGGGTGCTACATTTGCTGTAGATTTGCGCCCATCGGTGCGCTTACTGCCTCCGGCATTTGCTACCTCATCTTGATCAGTTTCGTTTCCCGATGAGGATTCTTCAGTTTCTTGCTCTTCCGCACTGCTGGATTCGGAGCTGTCATCGTCATCTTCTTCGGATGGAGCGTAGTCACTTTCGCTTGCTGAGAAATCCGACAAAAGCGATGCTTTCAGTGCTCTGGACATTTCTGAAAGAAAAACAATCGAGTTATTAGTGCGTTAACTGAATGAGGAAATATATTCTATCATGAAGACTTTTGATTCCTTCAATTGCATAGCATTTGCTGCTTTATACGTGTGTATTCATAACATTTTATTAAATCAATAGTCGTTTCGGTAAATTTCATTAATTTCTGATCATAAAACATATTGTATATGATAGTCAACTGTTATGACAATTAGTACTAGTGACAACTAGTTATGACAAGCTTCCCATTTCCTTAGTATAGTTGTTTTTATTTAATAGCAATGTACTTCACTGGTTTACAATTATATCAAAATGCTTTTATTCTGATTTTCTCGTGCTAGGTTTCTAGCGCTTTCATATAGATAATTTTAGCAAAAAAAGTGTTTTGTTATTAACTTTTTTTTATAACCGTATTTTCAATAAGTTTTTTTCAAACCGTGTATGTAGGTATACGGGTTAATTTAAAAATGTTGTAGGTATGGCGTGAGATGATATAATTACTTTAATAATTACTTTAAATAATAGATAAAATTAAAAAATATATATATTCAGTTGTTCTCACGACATGACATCGCTAAAAAAAAGTCCACACCAATAAATAGTTTGGTTCTAACACTATCTCAAATTTTCTAAAATAATTGTATAATAACGACATTATATTACATTTTCGTTATAGCTTTTACCAAAAAATATTGTATAATATTGTATAATATAATACAAGATATTCCATTAAAATCACTACCAAAAATGTACTAAAAAATCAAAGCTACTGCATGTGTTTATATTCCTTTACCCATATATTATCTATACATTATGGACCGCCACATGTAAACTAAGAAAGCATTTTTCATAAGACATTCATTGATAAATAAACTTCCAAAATTTCGGCTTCTTTACGATGTAAAAGATAACTAATGTTTGATGTTTATCTCCAAGATAACGGTTAGAACCGAAGTTATTGAAATGTTAAAACGAAAAAGGTTTATTTTCCAGAAACATAAAGTGGGGAAAAAGGTAAACCGATTGTAGAGATAAATGTGTACATTGTCGGGATCTGATATCGGAAAAGATAGGCCTCCATCTTTTCCTCATTTTCTACAGATAAACGAAGCATGAATGAACTCATCAAATTAGAAGCGTTAAAATCCTTAATGCATGCGCACAGCAGCGATATAGTATTTCTACAAGAAGTAGAAGATGATGGAATTATTATACCAGGTTACAACATCATAACTAATATTGATGCTTCAAAGCGAGGCACTGCAATCGCACTTAAACACGGAATAAAATTCAGCAATGTAGAACGAAGCCTGGACTCCCGGGCAATTATACTACGTATAAACGATACCGTTACATTGTGTAATGTGTATGCACCATCTGGAACATTTAAAAGAAAAGAACGTGAAGAGTTTTTCAACCAGACATTGCCCTACTACCTGAATCATGCTACAGATTATCTGATAGTGGCTGGTGATTTTAATAGTGATATTTACAGAAAATAAAGACTCAACAGGTTCAAATAATAGGAGTTTTGCATTAAAAAACCTCATACAGGCTATTAACTTAAAAGACACTTGGGAAATATTAAATCCAAATCAAACAGAATTTTCCTACATCACTTCCAATTCTGCATCTCGGATAGATAGAATATATGTTTCAAAAAACCTAATCAATAATTTAAGAAGTACGAACTATCATGTAACGGCATTCTCTGATCATAAAGCATTATCACTACGTATGTGTTTGCCCAAGACAAACGACAATATTTTCATGGTAGGGGTTTTTGGTCGATGAAAACTAATCTGCTCACAGAAACTAACATTGATGAATTGCGACAAAAATGGTTATACTGGACAAAACAAAGATCTAATTATGGTTCATGGATAGATTGGTGGATATCCTTCACGAAACCAAAAATCAAATCCTTATTCAAATGGAAAAATTGTCAAATTATGTCATCCTTTCGATCAAAACAAGCTAGATTGTACTCGGAATTAGACGCAGCGTATAAACAATATTATGGTAGAGCGGAAGAACTGCAAAACATCAATCGTATAAAAGCTGAGATGCTAACTCTCCAGAGAGAATGAACTGAAATGGACAGTCGTGATAATCAGACGTATTAATGGATCAGTATTAATGGAGAGAAGATTTCTACCTTCCAATTAAGTGAAAAGAAACGGAAAAGAACTATCATAAACAAAATAATGAATGCTCAGGGACATACAATCGCGGATCTAAATCAAATACATGAACATATATTTCAGTTCTATACGGATACTTTGACAAATCCTGTAAACTGTACAACTACCACAACAACAAGGAAAAAATGTACAAGCAAGAAGAAGATATCGCACGATAGTGTAGAAAACCAACAAACAACTGAACCAATAACGACGACAGAAATATTCCAGGCTATTAAAACATCTACTAAAAAGCGCAATCCAGGTCCTGATGGGATACCAATAGAGTTCTATGAGTCTTGTTTTAATATAATACACAAAGAGCTAAATCTTGTTCTAAACGAAGCTATCTCTGGTACTTTTCCGTCTGCTTTCGTAGACGGAGTAATAGTGCTCGTAAAAAAAGAGGGATCGTACCGTCCAATCTCTCTTCTAAACGTAGATTGTAAATTACTCAGTAGAAGAGTGAGAGTAGAAGCTGTTCTTAAAGAGCACAAACCGTGAAGAATGTCTAAATGCTTATGATGACGATATTTCAGTTGTAGTTACCTCCACAGAAAAAGCAGACGCAATCAAAAATGTATACAAAGATTTTGACATTGACAGCAATTGACATTGTATACATAACAAATAAAAACAGGATTAAAATACCATGTCTTGAGACAAGTGAAAGTCTTGAACTGCTTGGGATCACGTTTATAAATTCAATAAGGTTAATGGCAAAAAATAATTGGAAGCTGGCCTTGCGGAAATGTGCACAATTAATTTGGATTCATAAACCAAGATGCCTAAATCTTATACAAAAGATTACAACTTGCAACGTTTTTATTTTGTCCAAAACATTGTACGTTGCATCCATTTTTCCCGCTCAAAACAAACAAATCCAAACAATTACACGGATGATAACGTCATTCCTCTGGAATAGACAACCTGTTCAAATATCGATGGACCAATTAGCACTACGAAAATGTCAGGGAGGGCTTAACCTATTGTTGCCTTCACATAAATGTAAGACCTTACTAATTAACAGATACTTAAAAGAAATAGACTGCTTAACAGTATCCAAACCAAACCTTCTATCAATATCAAATCCACCAAATGTACTGAACATAGCTATAGATGATATCTGCACGAACACCGTTACTAGAGAAGCGGCGTATCTACCAAAAACCACACTTGTAAACTCTTCGGCAAAAGGTATTTATTCAACACTTTTAAACCAGCCCAAAAACACATACCTCGAATAAAGGTAAAATATCCGCAGCACAATTGGAAAAAGATTTGGAGGAACATACACGAAAACAGACTAGGGACGAAAAATCGACGTATTACATGTTAACCAACGAAAAACTGTATACAAAAAAAAACACATTGTATCAAATTAACCTAGCAAACGACCCTTATTGTAATTTATGCAATGGTATAAACGAGGACATCAAACATAAATTCTCGCCCTGTATTAAAACAAGGGAAGATTGGGGGAAAATTGCAGAACAAGGTAGAAATCCTAACAGGAACTAAAAATGTGGAATTAGAAAGTTTAATGCGACCTGACGGCATATTTGGCCACAGGAAAATAATGAATTTGTTCATCAACCATGTTATGTTATTCTTATAAGTTAAGTAGGATTAAGAAAACTTAATAAATACTGTTTTTGTTTTGTTAAAAAAAAAATCAAATGTGTCAACATGTTCTGAGCAAAAATATAGCTACCGTGTTCCTAAGGGAAACTACACTGAAATGAAACAAGTAGCGTGGGTTCAACACCATTCCATATGAAGTTAACTGTGCTTATGCGACCATTTTATTTGCAAACGCAAAAGTTATTACAAACCAAAAACGGTTAGCATTAAAAATGCGTGTAGATCATTAATTAAAGCATTAATGAAAGTAGGAAACTTGTAGAATAGTAGGTAAACATGGTATTAACACAATGGGTGTCAGAATTATTTCACAAATCCACTGCTTGTAATTTCACAAATCAAGGAGATTTTGAGTAGAATGACCATTCGTTTCTGACAACATACGTCGAGCAATAAATTGCACTGCTACTGGTATTTGTAAAAATGCTACAAATAATAATAAGCATATGTACCTTTCTTGGCGAGGCGTCGTAGATGCATTGGCGTCTTCGGAACTGTGTGTGACACGCTTGCATTAGGCGTGCGTTGAGCACTGCTGGCCAGAGCGAGAGCATTCATCGATCCTCGTTTCTTTGGTGTACGGAAGCCATAAATACCACCACCGGCCACATCCGTTTGTGCCTCAAACAATGTCGTGGCTGAAAGCTTCTTGCCCAACACATCCATTCCTTCCGTCTGCTCATCTCCTACCAACTGATCAGATCGGCCGTTCGAATCGCTATCGCTGTCCTCGCTAGTAGTGTCGCCCTTCTTCATTCGTCGTTGCGGTGTTTTATTGTTGATAATGTAATGCTCCGTATAGCGCTTGACTGGTGATTTAATGCGCAGAGATCGCCGGGTTTTACTGGGAGTATTCGCCGTTGGCACTGCTAGTTTTTCTTTATCGCATACACTCGACAGACTGCTGGTAAGCCGGGCGTTCAGAACATCTACCGCGTCTTCAGATGTATCACTGGGACACAGCTCGAATTGACAATTTTCTTCATTGCTCAACTTCAGCGGCACGTGCGTTGACTTTCTTCTACTCATTTTTCAGCCGTGTAATACTTTCGCGTTGATATTCCCTAAAATATAATAACAACAGCAACGTTATTTCGTGTTTCTTCTTGTTCTTCTGTTGCGTTTCAGCGCGCGAATTTGGCTTGTGTTTTGACAGCACTGCCGATGTGAAGCACCGGTCACACATTGAAAAAAAAACTGCAATAAAATCACGATTCCTAAGCCTTCCAGTACCCAGCGGACAAATCTATTCAACCGGAAAAGTGCTTGTTTGATAAGGGGCTGCTCTAGAATAAGTTTCATGAAACAAACGACAACGACATGTTTTACGAGTGCTCTAGCATTTGTCGGTCAACAAATTGTCATCCAACAAGCTGTCAAACAACATTAGATCGCGTTTACACCCAGAGGAAACAAAAACATCCTTTTAAAAGAGATTTACCGTACCATTCAGGCTCTTAATGGTTATACCAAATTATTTTGTGGAAATCTACAGCAAAATACATACATTTTTTCAACAATTGTATCCAAAATTCATCATCAGATAATTTTCACAACCAAGGTTCAACTTGAAAGGTTTGTCACATGCATGTTTTTTACCAAGATTGATAGCGCCAAGGTGTGTCACCGACCAATACAACCAAATTTGTATGACGACAAAAGTTCGTTGATGTTAGATTGCGTTGATGCTTTTCTAGAGCACCATTGAGGATATCGACCGGTGTTAAGGCGCGCTCAGACCAATCGAGATTTCAAGCGAGACCGCTCGAGCACTTATTCGAGCAGTCTCGCCTGACTTTCCGTCTTTCCTGCATTGCAGGAAAGATGAAGCGAGACGTGGTGTTGGTATGTGTGCTGATTTGAACGAGCGATTGGATTCCATTACGAACGCAATGAAAAACGATGTAAAAGAAAATAAGCAGTGAGTATCGGTGGCCAACACAATCAAGTCTAGCAAAATAAAAAGCGTGGAGCTCCGGAGCTTGTGGGATGCTACGCGGTGCGCGTTTAGACGGCGCGTGCAAAAGCAGACGAGATTTTGACATACCGACGAGACGTCTCGCTGTGATCTCGATTGGTCTGAGAGCACCCTTATTATTAACTTATTATTAACTTTTTATTGAAAGATTCGTATCGTTTGGACACAGCAAAGACTCGCAAACCTTTTTTTTGCAAGTTTTTGTAATAGTGTGCGTGAGGTTCGTCATCAAATGTTTGTAGCGTGTAAACTCGCACAATAAAATGTACTGGTACTCGAAAAATTCTAAAACCTTCGTTAAACTGTACGATTCGAGCACATTTTGTCAATGGGGAACATTGAGGTGTTTAAATCTTGGTTTTATTGCAGTTTTTTTCAATGTGTGACCGCTGCTTCAAACCTGAACTGTTGTCAAAACAAACTTTCGGCGAATTCAGGCTCTCGAACACCAAATAACGTTGCTGTTGCTATTCTATTCTGGCAAACATGACGCAAAAATTGTGTTTTATAAAATATTGTCTTTATTTCCAAACAGTTTACATTCTAGTGCAGGTCTGCTGTTCTGCTGAGGAATCAGATAGTATACGTAAAAAAAATGTAAGAGATTTTCAAGCATCTTTAAATCAACCACTTCTTTTTTGTTCCCTAGGATATGGATCATGAAATTTACAAGCAAACGTAGGACAGGAATGCGCTTGCATGAACTGATGTTACCTAAGGAAAGCGTACTCCATGTAGCACACACTCTCGGGCAGTTTACAAATTTGTGCCATAAGGACTCGTCGAGCGTGCGCACCATACTGGATGCCGACCTTGACCGATCTATGTTGTGCATGAGCTAACCGTATTGCTGGCTTACTGATTCAAACTCGTATTGCTGGCTTTCTGATTTGTTGTGATGACAAATGTTGGTTGCCCATGGTTTTCCACACTCATCGCTAATTTATAGTATCCAGGCAAAAAATCCGACAAAGGTATGTTGACGGAATGGAGACAATTTTCGATGGATTTAACGTACCGATTGCTCAGTAGTGCCCATGTGTTGAGAGCCGGCATGTGAGGGTTTGGATCACCACGGTTCCGGGGCAGTGTCAGCATCTGTAGGGGAACACGGAAACCTCCAGATCCATTCCACAGTACGCAATCGATCATGTGAGAGATCTTTGCTGTATCCACAGCTCATGAGCCACACGCTGTTGCTAAAAAAAGGAACATATTCTGCTTTAGTTTGGCATATCACACTTGATGAACCCAATCCAGCTGGCGGATCTTCTGGATGATACTGTCCTAATTGCGTACCATGGGTTTCCGGATGTTGCTTACGAAAAAGATACCAAGAAGCCGTATATGTTTCTCATTTATCAGCCACACTATAACTGTACTACGACCGATGTCTAGCACCCTCTAGATTCCAACGCAAAGTCCAAACCCACTAAATAAACCTCTTACCACTTCTATTTTGGAAAGGCACATTGGCTAAGTCATTATGTTTGCAACATACGTCTTCTTGTTTGATGATGAGAGTACGGAGATATATGTTAAAGAGGTGCATGGATATCATATGTTCATGGTGAGGACCGTTGTGTGTGGTCTAAATGATAAAGATTGTCATTGATAAATATTCGGAAAGAAGACTGGTTGAAACCTCGTCAAAGGAAATAGGTTTTCCTGACCGGACCAGGAGTCTTACGTGGAGCTAAACTTTGCTCAGCTCGAATAGGGCAAAGTTCTCCTCCAATCTCCTCCATAGTTGATGGCACAATCTTAAGGAATTATTCAAGTACACATGAATGCCAAAAATGGCACCTAGACCTAGTTTTGCCAAGAAGGCTGCCTTATGTCTGTTTAATCATTTAGTGTCGCAATATTGACGCAATATTGGCACACACACGCGCACGAGCTAGTAATAACTAACACTACTTGAACATACTAGCTAATTTCAGTGCACGCGTACTATTAGCGATGGCTGGACGTACCTACGAGAAAGATGATTTGGACAAATTCTAAGCTCTCCAGTGCCTAAGACAACAAACGCATGCGGTGATACCAGCACGTTCTGGCTGAAAAACGCCCGGCAACAAAGTGTTAAGTTTCAGCGTGAATGATGAAACTAGTTCCCCCGAACCTCATGATCGTTCACCATTCCATGAATTAACAAGCCGACAAGTTGGTGCAGTTTTTATTTATTTTTTTCTATACTGATACGATGCATTTCATCGCATCACGTTATGCCTATTTTAAAAGGTATAAACGAATCAACATAAGAATTATTCTATCCTACAAGATAAAAAACTTAAAAAAAATGTATACGTTTCGAAAGTGGTGCCTTAATTGTTATGCGACTGAAGTGACATAAGTATATAGTGAAATTAAGTACAAAGATATACGTATCGAACGAAGTTTGTCTTATGAATAATGCTCTGATAAAATAAAATGTTATGAATACACTATTAAATAAATATTATGGTAGGACCGCTGGTACCACCATTAACTTGGTTGTTGCCTCCTTCATCTTACTATAAGTAGTTTTATTGAATGCCTAGTTCACCTACAGGACGAAGTTTTTTGCTACCTCTTCAATCTTTTGATAGGCATCCCGAACATAGGATAGCCGGAAAACAATGATGTCTATGTCATTGGCGTATGTCGGGATCTGATTTGTGTGATCCTCGAAGTTTCCACTCCAAGGTTGAAGTATAGACAGGTGAGCCCGGCCCATTGGCGTTGCCCCGGTGGTAGCAAAGGGCCTTGAGAGTTTTCCATCCTTCTTCACCTGGCATGTAACGTTGGTCATGCTCATTTTTACAACAGTTGGCCGCGATTCCAAAGAAGCTTATGAGACTATACAGTTTTAACCTGGCTATGCGATCGTGGAGTTGATCTGTTCATCATTGGTTGATCTGTTGCTTCATTAACTCTTCGCATTTGAACCTGCTAAGTACAAAATGTGCCAAGAAAAATGATCAACGGCAAATCCGTCACGAAAACTTTTCGACGTAGTCGTTAGCAATTCTGATTTCGAATTGGAAGTTGAAAAGACGTTTGTGATACGAAACTCCAATCGAAATTGAGATTTAGGTTGAGAACAAGTTTGCTTTGGTGGAGTGTTTGCAACGAAGTTATACTTTATTTCTCGCGAGCTCCTTTTTGAAAGTTTCGCTACTCAGAACAAAATTGATTTGATTTTTTAGACTAATTTATTACCCTCCACTGCTGGTTCACGCAGACTGCTGATCATGTAGTTTAGTAATCACACGTGGCACATGGTCGGTTGCAACATGTGCTGGCTCTCCGGTTTCTCCTGGCAGCAATGTTGCAGCGTCGTCGATATGGTTGTTCTGTTTTCGTTGCCGGTTACCGGCTTGGATTACCGGCTAGACTCCTCCAAGTACATCATACCATACCGTTGAGACATGGTAAGTTGATGTTAGTTTTTAAAATCGTACAATAGTGTTGTTCATTCCGTCATCAGTTTTGTTTTTCAATACAACTACTTAGAAAGATAACTTGCTGGAATATATATTCAAAACATAGGCTATGTGCTGAAGTGCAAGGTACATTGTCAAATGTGAATGAAACTAAAACAAATCTTCATAACACACTACAATCTTCAATAGAAAATGATTCGGAACAGGATTTTTTTTGTCAGAATAGCTCGGGTAGCACAATAATTCATTATTACTCTTATTTAAAATAGGGCTCTTTGAAATGTAGGCCCGAGAGTTTTTGTGCAATTAAATCCATAGAGCACAAACCAGTAATTGAACCGAAATTAAAATTTGCTTCATACTGGTACATAAGTATATCCTAATCAAGCAGTCGTGACCTCTAGGCGGCTAACCACCTCTGGGATAGATCATTGTGTATGGCGCAGTAATTTCGAAGATTCTTAATAAAATCATAACAATTATAAATCGTTTTTTCCCTGCCGCTGTCAAACTGAAGTCAGCAGAACTGTTCACCACCACGGTGGCCCTCACCCGCCGGGACGAAGGTGTGAAATGTACATTTCATTTTCTTGTCTTCTTACCGAAACTCATCCTCCGGTGTGTGCGTCCGTCTGTCTGCCTAACCACGGTTACCGTTGCAGAACCCTGCCGAGGGTTCTACCTCGCCCGTTCGGTTGGGTGTCTTCCCGCTTCGTCTACGGTGTCGGTTTGGGATTAATCATTCATCTTCGAACGGCGGCGGTGTGAGACCCCCCGTCGGCAGCAATCGTCTTCGTCGATCTTTCGATCCTTCGTCTTTCCAGCTCGCTGAACAACGGACGAAGAAGCAGCGGAACCCGTATCGGCAGCATCAGCAGCACCATTGCGAGCGGGAGGCAAAATAAAGAAGTGACGCTATGGAACAGGTTAGGAATCTGGGTACCGGGCGTCCGCAATCGCGCAAGGTATGCTATGCCGGCAATGGCCAACCATGCAAAGGGAGGTGGTTGGAGAAGGAGGGAAGGGAAGGGGGGGGGAGAGGAAACGGACACAAGAATTCCATCTTTCCGGTCCCGGTTTGGCTGAAAGAACAAAATGCCGAGGAGCGAAACGTCCGACGAATTATTTCGCCTTGCTTGATCGGCCAGTCCGTTGGGGCACATAGGAGTGAGGATCTCACATAAATTTGGTGGTAGTGATGGGCAAAAGGACGGCTTTGCCGCAATCGATTTCGGACAACTCCAAATGTTTTTGAATCGATTTCGGTGCGTAGGTTCACATATCACAGATGTTCAGGGATGTGGGTCAAAAGACGGGGTACAAATGATCGATTAGTTCAGAATCATCGACCTTTTTTCGTCAGTGGGATGTTGGAGAAAGAGTGGAGGTCCGAATCGTCTTGAAGTAATACATGTTTGATTCTACGTTTTATTTCTTACTATACAATGGCTTAAATTATTTCTTCGTCAACATCAGCCCTTTTTCCTTGTTGAGGTTGTTGTCTCAAGAAGCTATGCATGCCATTTCTTGCTGAATACGCAATCCTGCGTATGTGGGAGACCAGTCGTGTTAAGATTTGAATACAAAACTTATGAACTTTTCAGTTTTAAAATATGGATTCCGGCTGCAGTTTCAACATTCATAATTCATAGTCAAGTTCTCTTAAATAGTCAAAACAAAGTTAATGGTTCGGAATCTGAATCTTATTGTACGGAATCAGAGTGGGAACCGATTCTGGAAACAGAACCAGAATCAAATTAGTTCGATTCCTAGCACCCATCACTTTTCGGCATCAGTCCAATGTCTTCCAGATTGGATTGAAATGCGTAGCTGGTAAGCTATTTTCATTGGTTAAAAGACACTGTAAAATAAAATACAGTGTCGGTAATATAGTACTTCCCTACTTATCACTCGCTATAACCGATTTGTGTTGTTGACCTGCTGCAAAGGAGCCTGAAACAGCTTACGCTCGCGTACGGTTGTTAGCCATTCATGTATTTCAACCGGTCTCATGGAAGAAACGCCACCTCTTCATCTCATTAAGGCTCGATCATGCATTCTCTGACCCTGTACGTAGCCTAAATTAACTTTACTGCTTAACGGTCCCGATTCGGTACGGTGCGGTTTTGACAAGTTCACTGAAGCACGGTAAACCTAATGCGCAATATAGTATGATAAAATAGTAAGGCCATCATTACTATTGTTCATGCGTTTCATGCCTCAGAGGTGTATGTAAGTACTGGTACTAATAATGTTTTATATTGTCCAAGCTTCGTCCTTCGCGACAGGTTCGCTGTCAACATCCTTGCGCGTAGTTCAACATCAATACTGCTGTTGAAGGCGACTTTTGACCCAGTATAGCAGTTTTGACTTGAGATCATCTATCTGTAATTCATCTTCACGAAGGTTATTGGCATTTGCTAGTAGGGCCGCTGATCATTTTAGATCCTTTGGTGCTATGTGACGAATGACTCGCAAAAATCAATTGAGTTTGGATCATATTGTTCATCTGTAATAAAGAGAAAAAATCGAAAAAAAAAACAAATATTTCTTGATGGCAGTACAAGGTGTACTAAGATACTTGATAAGATATTTGCGATATTCAGGATTACAAACAAATACAAAGATAATAAAAGAAGAACTTTTTTCATGAGATTATACATGAAAAGGTCTAATTAGGAATATCTAATATGATCGTGTACAGGAGGAGTCAACATCGACTCCGATCACTGTTCAGTACGCTTAGTGAGTCGCAGCGGAATCACACCCTCCACACCAATGTAGATGGAAAAACGCATGTTCGAATCATCACGAGTTCTCTTCGAAGACAGCGTCATGTTCTAGGGGAATTCGACAGGTTCTAGTCAAATCTTCATTTCATTATTCTAAATGCTTATTCTAAATTATTCTGACCTCAACATTAATTTTACGCATTATAATTATACATATACTATTCCTTATATACTAATCTTTAGCTACTTACTAACACTATCCGTACACTTATCTCCTTTTGGAAATAGTGTTGCCTTTTTTTTATAAAATAATTCTTTATTAATGCGTAAAATGTCATGTTATGTGTAGACATAACATAACAGAACAGTGACATATAACATAGATTTGGACGTTACGAGGAAAGACAACATTGAAGTATATTTATATCAATCACAGCATCGTTGTTACCAACGATTTGGATGACATAATTTGCAAAAAGACGCAACACTGTGGTTTGTTTTTCGGCATTCATGTTGGGTAGAATGTTGAATCGAAGGCTGTAGAAAGACGGTTGACACTCTGGAACCTCGCTAGCGATGGTGGCTAATAGCTGGGCCCAGGCTATTTGCACTCTATCGCATTGCGCGAACTTATGTTCCAGAGTGTCAACGTTTACACAAAACATGCATTGTGGTGTGGCGGCCCGACTCATGCGCTGTAGCAGCTCTCCGTGAGGAATTTTTCCGTGAACCAACAAATCTAAGATGGATCTTTGTTGGGACGACAGTTTGCTGCTGGATATGCTGGCCCATGTCCGTTTCCATGGGACTGCTGGGAAAGCGAGGACGACCTTAGGATCAGGAAGCCTGCTAACCAGCAGTTTACGGATAGTTTTTGTTGATGAGTGGTGAAGTTGTGGTGGAATATATCCGAGTTGCTGTATGACCGTCCTCAAACAGGGATATGTTGAGGAGACAGCATCTACATTCGGGGGATTCCCAGCACAAGCAATGTGCTGGGCCCCGACAAGCAGATTACTCTGCTCCGCAACATATCGATGTGTGAGGAGGGCTATTGTGTTAGTGGCCGGGATTTGTAGATTGAGACCGCCGCGGTTCCGAGGTAGAGAGAGCTGCGGCAGTGGGACACGAAAGCCTCCAGAACCGTCCCAGAGGAAAGAACCAATGGTGTACGAGACCCGAGCTATGTCCATTGCTCGGGCGCCACAAACCGACGCAATGAACCATAGCTTTGGTAGCAGAAAGGCGTTCAAGAGAACAACTTTCTGCACCAAGTTCAGA
>KB673024.1:537766-556288 GCA_000349145.1 Anopheles dirus
TGTATATGTGCATGTGGGAGTCTAAGATTACAGGGGCATATAGCGAGGAGGCCGGTTAGCTACCCAGCCAGGGAGGTCATCGAAAGGAACCCGACAGGCACGCGGAGAAGAGGGGCGCAGCGAGTACGGTGGCTTGACCAGGTCGAGGCTGACTTGCGGATATATATATGTATATGTGCATGTTTTATATTTTTTAGCGTAAGTTTTTACATCTGGTATTTAATTCTTGTGTGAAAAGATCATTAAAGGTTGAATATTATTTAGTACTTTTTACCTCTTTCAAATATACGTTACATAAATACGTTGATAGAGATAAACAGGACTAAATAATATTCAAACGTCACTATTTTCAAACGTTGCTATTATAATATACGTTACAATTGTCACTCAAGATAGAAGATTCATTTAATGGAATGGGACCTCGCTATCAGACCAGGATGGGATGAAGAACATAAGAGATGTTCCGAATACTCATGCTACACAAATGATGGGTGTATCAACCTACTTATGAAATTTGTCTTGTAGTAATCGAGCGAAACGCGGATGGTCTCACGATCTGCTGCAAGTCGCGAGATGCGAGTGTCACATTTTCAGTTATGTTCATTTAATGAACGTTTAGAGCTTAAACACCAAATCATTTAGCAGTAAGAGTAAATGATTTCTCCTAAAATTCTGCTGCAACAAGTATCAGTTTGTACATATCATTCTCGAAGAGATTGCAATTGATTATCTGATATAATAAATACGTAATAATAAATAGTTGTGTAGCATTGTTCAGAAAATGATGAAAAAATTGTTCGGAAAATGTAAAATGTAAATCTATTGAATGAAGCAGGAAGCAAATAATGCACCGTATACCGTCTTTTCTAATGGTACAACCGTAAAAGTAGGTCTAGCTCTGCCATATGTGGCTCTTATTGACTTTATTCATACACGTAGTCCTATGTACGGGGGAGACGGTGCAGTAGTGATTCGAACCTACAACCTATTGAGTATAACAGCTTGTCAACACCAAGCAACAGAAGATGCAGACATGCACTTGCAGCCATCGATCGGTAATTGGAGCGTCTTGCAAGAGCCAAACATCCGGAATGCTGATTCCACCGGTCTAGACCTGATCACACCATCGTGTCGATCAAGCGTGGGACATGCACCGATCAGCAAGTAGGTAATTGTAGTACCTAGCAATCGCCAAGAACAAACATTGCATGCAAACGTTACCAAACCAACGTCACGACTAAGAATGTGCATGTAACCAGGCCGCGATAAAATGCGATATCAGCAGTAAGGAGTTCATAAAAACAGGTTCCGGTAGTCTGGAAAGTTCAGTTTTATTGTGATGTTCGCGGAATAGAGAAACTTAGTATTTTTATGTTTAACCCCAAAGATCCCAAAGCGTTGGACTCATAATCATATAAATACTGAAATGAATATTTCTGCACACTGTACGTTGAACACTGTAAAAACAACTTGCAGTTTCGACAACAATTTGTTGCTATTTGCACAGCAACTTATTTTTACGTTTCAGGCTCATCCGCGTCTCATTGCGTGAATGGAAATTGACAAATGAGCAACGAATTTAATAAAACAATAAAATGATTGCCAAACATACGCAAGGCGATCCTTTCTACTCAATAACTATACTTGCCTACTGACTGATTATTTTGCAAGAGCGATCACACCAGGCATTAATTTACCACAAATTTGAAACTGAGTAAATGTTAGTGTGCTAGAAAGGAACAACTTGCATAACCTAACACAATCCGAGCGTAGCAACCGACTTGAAGTCGTGCAGATCCCCGTGCTCAGTAGCTGCATGCTTCTCTGACCTGGGGACCTTGAGGTAATCCAGGACCTGGCAGATGCGAAGGAACAAACCAATAAAATTCCAAGAACGGAGCCACATACAAAAAAAAGTGCAAAGAAAACTGTGCATGCATACTTGTGCCACCCTCTGCCACCTTACCACTCTGCAATCCAGTAATGCTGCGTGCTGCGATCAATTTTTTTTTGAAAATCAAACTTCATCACCATGCACCCTCCACGAACCGACTGCGGTCGAATAATATGCGCCGGCAATGGCGACGTTTCCGAAGAATGCGACGCAAAAGGGTCAGATCATAAGATAGTAGAAGCCTTACCGTCGAATATGGACACGCGGAACGCGTGTGTTGCGTTCGCTTTCTATATTCTGTTTGATTGGATGCGATCAGAGAAGACGAGAGAAGAAAAGCACGAAGAGTGGGAAATACGGTCGAAAGGAAAACAAATAAAATAAGCTTACCTTAGGAATCTTAGCTTAAGTGTGGCGTGTCCGATCGAATGTAGGTGTTTGCGGTGCACCTTCCTTTGGTGTGAATGGATAGTGGGGGTAGTGGCTGCTCGGCGCAAGCGCAGTGGACGTTTTTGGGTAGTTCATCTTTTCCTCCACCTTTGCCGGAAACCTCCCAGTGCCTCTAGCACGTCACGTTGGCAGCGAAGATGAAGGAAGGTGTCCGAATTCCATTCCGTGCCGCCCTGACAATAATACACGCAAAATGAACATATTCTTACCTGCTCCAGCTTCGTGGCTCGACTTCCTTTCAGGTCGCCATTTTCGTACTTTATTTATCTGCTGGCTGGTTGCGTTGCGGCCGCTGACGCCGTGTGTCCAGAAACCAGAGCTGAAAACAAGATTGCCGATGTCGGTATTGAATAGAATGTTTCATAAAAAAAAACTAACAAATCACGGCATTCAAATGGGTACGCCACGTAATCTTAGGATTTCAAACAGCGTGGAGAAGGAAGAGGGCTTTACTACAGTGGGCAGGATGTCAGGGTGAATGCCACCATCAGTGGTGTTTGCGTGCGTCGGGCGCAATAGAATGCAACGAGCAGGATAACCCGACACCTAGACATACCCAATTAAGCTGTTGGATGTAAATGACAGTTCTTTACGCGATCATTACGCGATGCTTGCTTCGATCGCTTCTTTCGCTGCGTTCACCGGGGACTTCTTGTAGACGAAAGCAATGCTTGATCAGAACAGATGACTGAAAGAAGAGACCGAAAACGCGTTTTTCTCCACTCCTTCCTTTCATGGACTAAGTGGTATACACTCGACCGTCAACACCCGGAGACGCCTGGAGCCACCAGCGCAATTCTACAACAGGTACAAGAGTTAATCCCAACTGATACTGGTTGGATCCTCTTTTTTTTCGGATAAAATGTTTCAAAGCAGCTATGACGTAAACCGTGAAAAAGGAAATCACTAAAATAAAGGCAAGCCAAACAAGTTCATTACCAAGAAAACCAGAAATAGAACAATCCATAATGAGGGCGTGCATCACGATAGTGTGTACCAAAGTCCCAAATTAAACAATCTTCCAATGCCATTGTTGAAAGAGTCAACCATGGCCACCTGTTTGGGGTTTATTGTTGAGTTTGCTCTATTTATTCGCGCATACAGACGTCATCTGCTTTCCTTTCCAACTTCAGTTGCGCTGTTCATTTGAAAAGCTGTTTGTATGTGGGTTCCCCTTCCGGTGGCATTCTTCCTCAAAATGTGTCCATATTATCTTAAGTAGCAGGCTAAGCACGTGGCTGAGAGCAGCATATACAAAGAAAGAGAGAGAAAGAGAGAGAGAGAGAGTGAGTGAGAGAGAAAGAGAGAGAAAGAGAGCAAGTTATGCTCCGGGATCAAGGCACACTTCCGATCAAGCCTTTCAGCAGCTTCCATTTGCACGTGCTACGGAACGTGTGGATAATGAAAGGAAGCGAACATCCCATTACTGTAATCATACTCACGCCCGGCATCATCTAACGCAATAGAGTAATCACCACAGGGTATACGGATTCAGCAGAGGTAACATTGATTTGTAACATTAAATACCATTTCGAGCATTCAGTTGTGTGTGTTTGATTTTAAATTATTGTAGGTACCCCAAATAACGTGATTGGTTTCAAAGATGTGGAAGGATGAGTGTTGGAGGTGGCCCAAAATATCAAGTGTGTCGAGACATCTGAAGAAAATCTCATGATTCTAGAAAAAGAAAACATGATTCGTTGAGGACAAATTCTTGCATCAGGGTACCCTTCCGTAGCACTTTATAAGATATAGATCGCATAAGGTAGCATGTTGCCCCTTTCGAATGAGCAGTTGAAAGGCTATTAAAATAAGAATGAAATAGATGAGTTGCATCCACCCAAGAAAGATTTAGACACATAATCATTCTTTTATGCCACCTTTACGGCAATACGGTCAGATCGTCTCTAAACAAATGGGGAAAATGAAGCGACTTATCATAGTTGTTAGAATACTTAGCATTACTCACTTATGAAGTATGATTTCTCTTCCTGTCAGATTCTTACCATCTTACTTATAAGTTGCTGTCGAAGTATGGGTAGCTGCACAAGGACACGCGCTGTCATCAGCCAAGCATACATCTCGAACGTTTTGGTGGAAGAATCAACACCATCCGTTCATCTAAATCTGGACCCATCATGACTCGCCTATAGATTTTTAACGGTCTAAAAGGACTTTACGGACTTGGTCGCCCGGTTGTATTCGACTGATGAGCCCACCTGAACCCGGAGAGTCTATTGCGCTTCACATTAATATGGTCATAATACAACTCATTGATGTCGTCATTGTAGTCCCTGCATTGTCTTTCCACACATACGGGACAATAATATTCCATTTTCAGCTCCGTTCTAGATATTGATCTTGTGAATTCCGATTTTGGTAGAGAGTTGCCGCTGTTTTGTACAGAAAGAAGAACGATTTTAGGGCTAGTTCGCAGATGGTGTTTTCTTCTTGTCCTCTTCTCTGGCCCGCTCACCGTTGAGCACGTCGTGCTGACATGGCCTGGACTTTTTCCATTGAAATGGCAATCATCACTGAGACTTTGAATTAGTTTCTTAACACAGGAACATGTGTATATATGTATGTAACGTGAAGTGCGAATGAGAATGGTGAACCGAATAGTTTGAGAATAATTTAAACTGTTATAGTATAAAGCTCGATGGCTCAATCCGTAATATAACTATACGTTTTTTAAGATAAAACGGAAACATCAATAGATTGGTGAAAACGACGTACTACAAAGTTGTAGATAATAACAAATAAGGTCTTTTTATAATTTTACACATTTTTACAAACACTATTACTATTTTTTCACCTAGGCCAAAATCGTTTCATTTAACAGAGCTATTCGATCACTTAAGAAAATAAGTTTTTTTTAGACAAATATTCGTTTTGATATTCGTTACATAAATGTAGGCACAATTGTTACGTGTATCGTATAACTTTTCTGTGAATTAAAAAAAAGTGAAGTGTTAAGAGTTGTGGTACTGCGCAACAACTAATAGTTTAGGTAGGTAGTTCTATTTAATACAAGACACACCCAAATATATAGAGAAATAAATAAATAAATATCAACATACAGTAGATAAATACAAATGAGATACGTTTCTATGAAACAATTTATTAGAAGGGTAGACCCTAAAACGAGTGATAATAATAAACAGTGCATAAATTCTAACACAATCCATACAAAAATTAACATAGGATTATTATTTGGATCACTGCATCATTGATTCCTAAAAAAAGGCTACAATTGTCTGTCATGCACTGATATAAATGAAAAATGATTGGCAATGGCTGTTGTGACATTGGCAACAGGATTTCTTTCATCGGTGGAGTTACAACACAAGAGACTTTTGTCAGCACAACATTTATTACCTTTCACAAATAAATATTACAAACGCTACAAAAGACAATCTCCTTTCCACTGGTGATGGTGCATAGCAGCATCTAGTACTGCATCGCAAAAAATGTGAGTGGCCCAATGAGTGTTACTCGCATCACTCACTTAAACTTAATAAATATGAGTCTTAAATATGAGTCTCTTCTTCAATATTCTGCTGCAAAATAACGGTTGGTAACAATTTAGCGCAATCCGAAAAATTCCGAAATCGTGAACGAACAACCATATTATTGTAATAATATTTGTCTGAAGTAGGAATCCTTTATATCTATACATAGTTTTGAATTTCTAATTACATTGATCCGAGTTTGATGCTTTTTTGCCAACCTTCATTCATCAGCTTTTGATACCAAATCCCAATCTTATCGAACACTGTACGGAAAATCTATTACTAAGCAAACGAATGTATCTTTTTATTCCAGAAAACGTGAAATATCAGGTGTTGATCCACAATTACAGTTATTCCAGTAATAATAAATAAAAATAAACAATACGGCCACAAAGGCCGTCATATTAATAAATAAAATGAAAAAATAAATAAAAATAAAAGAGAACTCTTTTCCGTAGTAAATTGAAAAAGTTATACTCCTTGATAATATACTGACAATCATTGTCGAGTATGAATGTTAAAATTAAAGTCTTTGTGACGTCTGAAACAAAACAAATATGCACATGAATACCGTAGATAGGAAACCTTATAAATGATATGAGCAACACGGGGTATATGCTTCAAGAATATATAGATAGAAATTGTTTACAGTGCAAAATGAAACTACAAACTACATGAAACAAATACTATTTAAAAAAAACTTTGGATTCTGCTTTTGTCTGTTTTCTTTGCACATCCTTGACAGGATGTGGGGGCAATACTGTATGTCAGAACATGGAATTTGGGCTCCAAATGTTATTTCATAGAAGAGACCGGCAAAGGAAGGATAACAAACTAAAACGATTACAACAAGAGAATAATTATAGTGCAACTAGGTACTAAACAACATCCCAGTCGTTCTACCAATGCCAAAAATGCCTTGTTCTTATCAATTTACACCAAATTCAAGTATCTTTAAGTATCAAGTATCAAGTATCTAAAAGATTCCGCAAGTTTAACGATATGACGCAATTTGCGCATTGAAAGCTCAAATTTTCAAAAGTGGCAATTAACACATACAATACCCGTTGGGGTTGGTATGTCTATGGACAAATCAATTTGTTTCATCAACACTAACCGTCTGGTTTGATCATATTGTTATTTTGCTGTCCTATATGTGTTGGTTATTCTGCTGCTGTCGTGAGAATACGATCATTTAGTTAAAATTAAGCACTCGGAGCTTTCTAGACAGAACCAGGAGAACGAGACGCCACGATAATAAAATCAGCGGCGTTCGGAGTTACTTGGAAAGGATGAACTTAACGATTCCGTTTTCGGGCATCGCCTTTATTCGCACCGGCCGTCGGACGGGAAGACACATTTGAAAGGGACCACCCTTGAAGGTGTCAAGGCACAGGAAGAACGAATAGCACACAAGCGTCGCACGATCACGGTCATGAAATCCAAAGCTTGAAGTATCGTTTGTTCCGGGCGCCAACACGTCGGCCACAAGCGAATGGTGCACGAGAGGAGTAAATTTTATCGTCCTCACCTGATCGTTATCAGCGCGGGAAGGCGTCGGAAATTTATTACGCTGACACTGACCGGTGCGCCGGTTTGGCTGTCAGAAGCCGGCTCGGGCACGAAACAGGAAGAGTAACTCTGCGCATCCCCCATTTTCATAGCCCCATTCCCAACGGCCGCTGACATGCTCATTCGAAACGGACGTAGCAATGGACCGCACGAGCGAGGCAAAATAAATAACACTCAGAAGGAGAAACGTTCCTCTTGCTACACAAAACAACCGATGCCGCCATGCCGGCATAATCGTTTAAATCTTTCGGATATTTTTTTGTTGTTGCTGTCGCTGTCGTCGTTGCTGTTGATGATTGTGTTGTTTTTATTGATGTTGGTTTTGTTGTTGCTGCTATTGCTTCTATCTTCCTTTTACTTTCGCTTCTACTTGCTATGGTTTTGCCGATCGTACGTTCACGTTCTAGACAAGACTTCGCCTGCACCATCGGGGAATTTGTGACTGAGTCTATGACGATGACGTTGGGACCGATGCGATGGAATGACGACGCTCCGTTAAGAATTGATTGGAGACTTGATGTCCGCATTAGGAACTGGCAGTCTTTACGCCCTGGTAAATCGCTCACGGAAAATGGTAATGAGCCACGTATATCTCAAGCACGGCACGTAATCACGAGATTGTGTCTTCTTTCCCAAACCCGAATCGGCCGACGTTAAATATAAATATATATATATACATATATATATATATATATATATATATATATATATATATATATATATATATATATATATATATATATATATATATATATATATATGCCACACTTAGAAATCACATCATTGTGACCTTTTCCATTTATTACTGTGAAATTCGTCCCATTGAATGCTTATTCACACTGAGGAAACCATCCCCAGTGAACAAAACTTATCTGATTGATTGCACTCGTCTGCCGCAAGTCGCGTTGGCCGGAAATCGGTAAGATTTCAAAGTCGGTGCGCTTCAATGCGTTTGGGTGAAACTCAACGCTGTATATCGTATCGCGTATCTCTCGCTCTTACGTACATCCCGGTGTCCGTACCGTTATGGGGAGATGGAGAAGGGACGGCCACAATGGAATTAGATACATTCCACACGATCTCGCTCGTGGGAAGTGGACTACGTGCGTTCAAATTCACCGACCTCTCGTCGGTGCAGTACGACGCACGGTGTAGCATGAGAATGTTGTCGTACCGGCGCACGTTAATCAACGCGATCCTGAACTCCAAAGACCGCGTACTAGTTGTAGGGCTTCGGCACAGGACACCCCAGTAAGCAAACGCGCCACATCTCTGATGTGTCTTTCGTGCTGTCCGCATGCGGTCTAATCGCAAGCGGTGTGACCAATTGAAGAGTGATCAAATGTTTTTGATCCGTCCCGTTCGTACAGGATGCGTCTCGGAGCTTCTCCCTTTCTAGCAGTGTTGCTGCTGTGCGTAGGTAAACACTGTTCTTGACGAGCAATATACATAGGGAGTGAGGGTTTTCGTGCCCAAGCTTTGAGGCGTGTACTATGAATAGTGCAAAGCAATTCACTGATAGGCCGTTTCGAGACACGAAACATCGACCAAACAAATAGCGCGGTTATCTAATCGTTCAGTAATTGGACCGTTCTTACGTGTATTGGCGGAACACATAAAAAACGTGTCACAATGCAAGAGCAATCTGTAGCGATAGTTTGCACTACGGTGTAATGTTTGTCCGGCGCATGTTTGCTCTTCCTGAGTGCACTGCGCCGGTCGAGTCTTACGTTACATATCTCGGGTGTTCCAGCGTGGTCCAACATGTATCGGTATCCTTTGAAAGCGGAAACATAAATCTAGCCAGCGCTCGACGCCCAACAAACCCCTGCGTCTCCGGGCTGCACTCCGGAACTGTAGACACTGGATCTCCGAAGATTTCGGGCACTTCCGGGAACGCTTTGCTGACATTCTTCGTCACCGTGACAGCGCATTAATCTTCGTGCGGCTTGACCAGCCCGTCCGGGTGCGATGGGTTTCTCTCCTAGGGCAGTGTAAATGCATCACAAATGTCGGCTGATCAAACGAGGTTGTGTGTGTGTGTGTGTGTGTGTGTGTGTGTGTACACGAGCCATGTTTTTGCACAGGAAGTAATAGAAAACCGAAAAATCCCAAAACGTATTTCGAAGTTAATCAGAAAAAACTCACGTTTCAATACGTGCCTGGCGCAGGAATGTACGATGTGATCGTCTCATTCAAACAGTGGCTGCTCGTGTTGCCATCATCCGTAGTTCTTTTGTGTGTTATTTGTAACCCCACGGCACTGTTTGTCATTTGCACTGTAAAAATATTGTTTACGATTGTTGATTTCTTAATTGCAAGTCGTTAAGCTGTGTTTGTGTGTTGGAGAGAGGAAGAGAGCGATAAATAACAAGAAACAAATAAACAAAACCGGAGAGAGAGAGAGAGAGAGAGACAGAGGAGGAGAGAAAACAATACTCCCATCTGTCGATGTATCGCAGGCTTTAGGCTAATCAAGCAGACTGATGCACTCCTCTTTCATGTCACGGGTCTATGCAAATGGCCGAGATCCATGAGAGAAGAGTAATGATTGTTGAACTTCGTAAAACTCGTTATACATCTCGTTGATCGAGGGACAGATACATTATTACCGTAGTGTTTTTACCAGAAACCAAGCTCATTCCAGTTCATGTTTTTTTTTACTTTTTTTTTCCTTCCTTTCTCTTTGAATCAAAGCGCATGTACCTGCTTCTTAGCAACTCCCATGACCTACCATGTTCTGTGGGCCTCTCAGCTACAGCGGGAGAAGAAAGGTCGTGTAGGAAGACTCGAAGATCGGCACAAATTAACACAATGACGGTCGCCTGCTGGAAACATGTAACAGTAGAGGAAAAATCACACAAAGATGCGACAAACCGGTTCCGGTGCGGGTGGCTCTCCAGGAAAGCACGACCTGTGTTTGTGTGCGTGCTGCGGACGACGCTGATAAACGGCCGCATGCTAGTGAAACCGCTATGACGGTGGCCTCAACCTACAGCAAATTCGGGCACTCGGTAGAGTTTACCTGCCTTGCTCATGAATGGTTCATTGATGAGCCGATTTCGGCATGCACACATCGCATTCAGAATGAGTCAAAAACATAGACATTGTGGCGCATTAAGAAAAAAACTGGCCTATCGCCCAACATTTCGTTCAGGCTGGAAACTTCATTCAAGGATTCGTGATGCGTCGAAACGAGGGACAGTACGTCAGCTAATCCCGGTCAAGTTCAACCTACCTCATTTCAGCTCGACAGTCTATATCGGCAGCAGTACCATACAGGCTTCCTGTCAGAGATAGTACGCTTGTTTGGTAAAATACTCTGTTAAATGTATTGGAACATTTCAAGGGACCTCATCTCGTTTAGATCGATTTTTTCACACCATGTTTACATCTACGTCTGGATTATTTCTGTGCCTTAGAAAAAGTCTGTTGATAGAAACGATTTTATCGATAATAGCATTCTCTAAGAACTGGAGAGATGCAAAGAAATGAAATGAAATCTTATGATCGCTAGGACGGGTGAGACTTCCATTACGACCATTGGTGTTGGGTATAGTTCAACACCAATCCGGTTGCTGTTCGGTTATCTGGCTAAGAGTAGCGACAAATTTTCTGTTGTGAATTTGATATCTCCGCTCTCAAATGACACAGCCTACGGCTGCAGATTTGTAAGATGAGGAAATTTTTTTCAGTTTTCAGTCCAATGCCTAATTTATCGCTCCTTTAGGTAGGTTCGGTTGCAGTAGAAATTTGACGCTCACACTATACTCACACTTAGGCGCGAAACTCTTTGAAGTTTTAAAAACGGTCAAGCACATGCCGTGCCAAATATGTTTTCCCGACAGACCTATGAATTGGGCAGCGTTAAAGAAACGGTCGTAACCGTTCCGATGTGCTAGGTCCACTAATATTGCAGCTGTGCAACTGCTATATCGGAGCTTACGGCTTCATGCGCACAGCAAAACACATGATAATGACAATGGATGACCTTTGCTGTGCTGTGTCGTCCTTAAAATCATTTCATTCCAGTCACGTCTCATTCTAGGCATGATTGTCAGTGTGCTCCATTGCATGAAGTACTCTTTATTCTCACTGCAATTAATTTCCAACGCGTTTCAGGAGACGCACACGTAAAATTGGAAATTTAGTTTTTGGAAGAAATTCCGGATGGACAATATTGTATAGCAGAGTACAGCAGATAGCGCAGAGGAGCTTATTTTCAGTTATCGTTAAGCTAGGTTATTATCAGGTTATTATCAATACAATACATTTTTACTTGAAACAAGGATTCTTGAATTATTCTTGTCAATCAACTCACAATTACTGTTGATTATTATTTCCATGTAAGAGATTTAACCAACCGTTCGCTTTTGGCAAGGCAAGTTGTTGCATACTAACTCTGTATCCACCGCTTGGCCACATGAATTGTCCTAATGTAGAAGTCAGTTTGGCGATGTGATATTTGCTTGGAGTGAAGATTGACCCTATGTACCACAATTTTGATGTTAGAAAGGTATTGGCCAAGATGGCTCTCTGTTGTAAATTAATATCTCTTAGTTTATGCTGCCAAAATATTTGGGCGAATGTTTTCGTGGTGACAGCCCAGTTGAGTTTGATGGTTAGTCTGAGTGAGTTTGTAAAGCAGATTCCTAATATTTTAATTGTTACTTCTGCTTTAATCCATGGAATTGAAATTTTTATGTTGTCATTGACTATGCCTATGTCTATTCCTTTTGTTTTTTCTGTGTTAAGTTAGGCTCCCGGTGCTGTACAAAATGCGTCAAATGTTTGTTTGATTGCTTCTATTTTGTCTTTTTTTTGTGGTGATTATGGAGATATCGTCCGCATACGCGTTTACAATAGCACATTGATTATTGCATATCTCTGCTTATCGTTATAGTAGGGGGGGATGCAGATATATTGCAAACAGATGCATTGGAATAGGATCACCTGGACGGATTGAATTTCTTATGTATATTTTTTGTTGTAAGCTACCGTTCAGATATAGTCTAGAATAGGAGACAGAATTGATTTTCTGAATAATGTCAATTAGCTTTTGATTAATTCCTAATCTTTGCATTGTTTTATATAAGAAAGTATGATTTACTCTATCGAATGCCTTTGATAAGTCGAAGGAGATGAGTTTTCCTATTTTTTTCCTTTCATTGATTTTCAAAATTTTATCCTTTATCAATAAAACTGCTTGGAATATATTTTTGTTTTTGTTGCTGAATTTTTAAGTTGTAATTAGAACGTTGTGCTCATCTATTACGTGTGCCAATCTTGTTTTCAAAATTCTACTGACTATTTTGTAATCTGAATTTACCATTGTAATTGGACGTAGTGATTCTATGTTATTTTTAGATTGCTTCTGTTTTCTAATAAGCACTATTATACCTTCGGTGAATTCCTCTGGGGTTTTTTTTGTTGATTGCATAATTGATTATTAAACTTAGTTCTTTATGAATAATATCGAAGAAAATCTCATAAAGTTCATTCGGAAGACCATCTTTCCCTGCACTTCGGTTGTTTGGGGCCTGTTTTACTACTTCGTGAATTTCCTTAGTTATTATTTCCCTAGTTATTGTGTTGTGGATTGGGCATTAATTGGGTTAATTGTTTTCCGGAATTTTAAGGTGGCATGAATATGGTGTTCGTAGGATTGTCTTCCGCTTCAAAATGGGTTTGAAAGTCGTTGAATATAAATTCCTGAATTTCTTTTGGGCTCTTTAATAGATTTTCATTACTGTCGTATATAATAGATATGATTGTCTTTTTTCTCTGACGTTTGCATACGCGATGCATATACGCTTAATTGATCATTCATTGAATTGTGCATGCAGTGCTTTTCGGAACGTTCCGGTATATTCGTCTACACGACGACCAGCCTGTCTGATTTCGACATTTTCTATTTTGGAGGAGAGAGAAAAGGAGGTTGGACGTGAGAAATCAAACGACGAATAAGTGCGAATTGTATATATAACTAACGAATAAATTATTACTTACTTTGTAAAAGCCAAACAAATCAGCTAACAATACTCTCTAGCTTAGTTATCACTGATAAACCACACTCCAAAAAAATTAAATACGTTTGCTAAGTGTTCACACAAGAATCCACCTCATCCATTCGCTGAGATCCTTAATATATCTCTTATTACAATTACTCTCTTAACTTAACAAAACAAATAAAAAATCCATTAATTTAACTTTACTATTTTTGCGTTTTATTGTTTGACGAGAAAACCTACGCCCCTAATACAATTACTGGAATACAATTAAAGCTAGGTTGTCGATCCGTTTGCCGCAACTATTTTTTCCTCAATGCCTAGATAAATTTCTCGATCTAAAATCTGTAAGCTGAGAGAAGGAGTCTTAAAAGATTTAAATTTGTATAAATTGTAATGTATAAATTTAAATGTATAAAAGCGGACATGAGTTTTGAATAGACTGGTAGGATTTAACAGCAAATACGATAAATTTAGAATAATTCATAGCATACATTTTCAGTAGTCTGAAGTCCGATTTTAGCACTAGCACTAAGACATACACATTGCCCTTGCTAAAATGCAAAATTTGTCCCAAAATGTTCAGTTGTGGTAGCGACTGCATGGGCAGGTCGTGCATTTAGCTAAAATACTTGACAATAACATATGGTTGCTATTATTTACTGTTGTTTATCCGTTGTTATAGTGGCGCACATGTGTTTGCACTCCATCAGGCGAGCATTATGATACATTAAACCAGCTTAGCTTAGGTCCGGAGCCCGTTGAATGAAGAAATATCAAACGCGAGCTTATGGAGAGGATATTGATGAAGACAAAGGCGAGAATCAAATCGGATTAGACGAATAAAAATCGCTGCTCGAGGTTTTACGATAGGAAATTTAATTTATGGACTATAAGGGCAACCGAAGTGTTGCTATCCGCGATACTGTTAACGCATCGGAGAATACGCATGACCAATATGCAGATACGACGGCAAGGAAGTGAGTAAGACACATATCGTGAAACAAAGGATTAGAAGTTAATAAAAAATAAATTTTGAACGAAACGTGCGCGCATACATGCGCCTCATTATTTATAATGGGAATCTCATGGTCATAAATTGTTGTTTATTATACCCATCGCGATACATGATTATTGCAATAGAGAATTGATACGACGATGCAGATGAACGCGGTAGAATTCGGTATCACGGGTCGGTATCACATAAGAACAACTCTCAACACTCTCTCTCTCTCTCTCTCTCTCTCTCTCCCTCTCTCTCTCTATCAAGCAGTACGAGCTTTATTAAAATTTCAAATGGGTATGGGTTCGATATAAAGTAACAAAGATGGTGTAGCCAGCCTGATCTCCAGATTTATATCAAATCTGCGTCAATTTCAATTCTTTGCGTCACAAATGTTGCTTCCGATGGGGTCTCTGCGTCTGATATGGATGTGCTGCAACAGTCTGCCAAAGAAGCTTGGTTTTCATCCGTGACCCGGCAGTGTACCATCAGCTGTCATTGAACAATATCGAGAACTCCTGGCAGATCCTCTCTCAAAAGTATTTGCAATGTCGCTTGAACATAACTTATTTTCGTCGGCTTGAAAGTTCCTATGGATGTTTCCGATACAACAAAAGACATCATGACTGATTCCTTGTTCCGACAATAGTTTTCCGGAAGCCAGCGTCGGAGTGATGCCACCGAGCTAGAGGGTTGCAGAAACCTTTCGGAAGTTGGGAATGAGACCGGAGAAATGCCTGCCTTTGCTCAAGACCGGAGAAGTGCCGCCGACTTTATGCTTTTTATCGAGACCGGAGAAGTGCCTCCGACTCAATGAATGACGATTCCAATGTGGTTTTGAAATGTGTCTTTGTTGGTAGCTGTCCATCGAATTTGTACCTATATTTTTGTTGACCTATGCATTGGCATCGGCTTGATCGACGCTGTCAGAGACAATGACCAAGAGACAACATGGGATTTTCCCAGAAATATATATTACAAATTTGTTGGAATTATTATGTGCATGCCGTGATGCTTACTCCAAGGGTGTTCAGTTTGATACTATGTATGCAGACCTTGAAGCGGCTTTCGATTGTACTAACATGAATTTACTATTCGTTTAAGAAGCATCAATTTTACCTAAACAACCGCTGTTACTCCATCAAGATTTTTGAGAAATTTTTTACTACATTTCATAATACATCCAACGTATCTCAAGGAAGCAATGTAGGACCTGTTTTGATCTCGATTTTCTTCAATGCTGTAACTTCTGAAATACCTGTGATTGGCGTTCTCTAAACCTCTTATCTATTTCAATCTGAAAGTAATGCGAACCTAGCTGCTACAGGATTAAACAGATAATAATCTAACAATATTATCTTATGGAAACTCCGATATATCCGATAGAGTCTCAGAGATCCGAGATCTAGATGTAATTGGCAGTAAACTAGCGGTTCAACCACATTATGTACTAGGCTTTGCAAGACATACAAACAATCAACTCACAGATCCGTTGTGCCTTAAAACCCTCTACATATGTCTAGTTTGCTCAATGCTAGTGTTTAACTGTATTTCACAGTGTCCACCCTGTGATTATTGGATTGCGCGATTTTCATCTGTTGAGTGACGTATTAAATGTACTATGCTGCCTGTTTTCTCTCATAATGCCTCAACCAGACTCCACAATTGCACTCCTTGTCTTGGATTTGAATTACAACCACTTGCACACATCATAAGGTATTTCACTCATTATAATAGTTTGTCTATATGTATTTATAGACAAACTATTACTTTGAAAATGGACGTTCGAGATTTGTTAGTTGGATTAGCGTTGCATTTGTCAGTACGATGACATTTTGATAAGAAAATAATAAAATAAAATTAGAATAAACACTCAATAATAAAAAAGTGAGGTATATTTCTGCGAAAAGTTTATGTGTATGTGGTTGTAGCGCCTGATAAGTAAGTTTTAAAAAAACATACGGAAGCGTTTGTGATCTTTCTTATGGGATTTCTGACTGTTGGAATTAGATTGACGAAAATCAATGTCTCAATATGCTCAACAGTATGCTACATAGGAAATTTAATATCATTCAATATCCTTACAGTTAGTTAGATATCATTTAGTTTAGTTTTGAAACTAAACTAATCAAAATAAACAAAAACAAACAAAATAAATAATTAAAATCACCACACCAAACATTCATTTCAACTTTCGTTACGCGTCTAAAGATTTGTCTAAAGACGCGTCTAAATGATTAAATAGTCAAGATAGTTTTCAAATCTTTTTGTTGCATTTTTGAACACCGATTAACATCGATAAATAGGGATTGTTTGATGATTTCTTAGATAAATAGTGAAAAAATCATTTTGAAATTCTCAAAAAAGCAGACAGAATAATATATATCTTATTATATCTCAAAGAGCAGAATAATACATTATATTATATAATACATATATTACTCGAAGACCGTTTTCGAAACGCACAGTGTTATGTTAGAAAAATACTATGTTAAAACTTATATAGGAAACTTTCCTTGGCCCAGCTCATCATGCATTTTGAGCATCCTCAGTTTTCTTTTACAGCTATTTTAGATGATAGCTCGTTACTTTATTTTATTTTCATTTCATAATAACTATCCTCTTCTTATATTCGCCCTTTGCCGATTTCAATCATTTCTGGGCGCTTGTCTATGTCCGCTTTCTCATTTCACGCGCTAGTGGAAGGCGTTGGATTGGATATAAACATATAAGTAAACGAGTCCAACAATCGATCGATTTGAATTTTAAATCCCCTCACACCACTTGAATTTCTATGGCTGTTTCCTGCGCTCGCGGAGTTAAGCCGCGCGTCACGCGTCGTGAACGGTTATGGGGCTTTTGCCGGCGCAGCAAACGACGGGGCAGACAGCGGAGCGGTGACGTTTTAGCACCTTTTTGTCCGGACTCATCGCGGATCAGTAGCTCAGCGCAGTCGGTAGAAAGTGGTTCGGCCTATGCTTACGTCCGCGTGCCGTATGCGGTTCGACCGAGCCATCTCCATTTCTGCAGCTTATGCAAAGACGGTGACTATAAATATAGCAAGCACACCACCGTCACCGCCTCCAGCGCTGCGGTACTAAGGAAAAAAACCACATTGTGTACGTATGGCACGAGCGTATGGAATTTAAGTAGCAGACGAAAGGGAAAGAAAACACAACAGCCCGGAGCGCCTTGGCGCCTCCGTCAATTCCTTCGACGCTTCTCACTGGAGTTGCTTATTGCTCTTTCATGGCCACTGGCGCCTGGACGATCGTTTCGGTCGATTTGATTGCAAAAGTGCCGTATTATTTACGTTTGTTTACGGTCAGCTAATTTTATGATTTTATAATATTTTTTTCTTTCTTTTATAATGGCTTGCCACCGAAGCCGTTATGCTGGCGGCAAGAGAAAAGCTCAAGACGAGCCGACCAGTGTCCGGTTCGGTCAATAAAAAAAAAACGCTGGCCTCGTGAAATGGAGCGGCAAAAGACGAAGAGATGCAAAAGCAGTTTATAAATACCTACCACGTAACGTAATAAAAAGAGCACGACACAAAATGATCCCAAACACAACGCAACGATCTTGTTTTAGGGACTGATAAGAGCATGCTTTACGCTAAGTATGCCGAAGATTTAACGCCGATTTTTTTCAAAAGGAATGTGAACTGGAAGGAGGGACCCAAACGCGGTTGCTTTAAGGCTCCAAAATGAGAGTTTTTTTTTTTTTTTTTGTAATAATATAAAATAATATAATTGAGTTTTATGCATGCACTTAGCGAAAATAGTAAATTATTTTAATAATGCATAAAATATGTCCTAGATAATTTAAGCATAACACAATTTAATACACTGCTTGCAAGTTCTTGACATTCCGATGATATTGGTGCTAGCCTTTCCGATACAAATAGTGATGAATAATGATGCGAATTTATAAAAAAGAAAGCAACTTGTAGCTATGGTTATTTCGCTAATACAAAGGGGGTGGAGATACCATGGCTTCATTTCGACCTATCTCACTCCTTAACACAGATTACAAGCTTCTGTCGAAGATTATCAAACACCGTCTTGATTCCATAATCGAGCG
>KB673024.1:565198-626342 GCA_000349145.1 Anopheles dirus
TTTTCTAAAACAAAAAAAATCTCCCCGATGATTTATTTTGCCATAGCATTTTTTTGTCTTTCTCCGTAGGTTACTGTCAAAATTATCCCGAACGCCCTGTATTTTGGGGTATAAATAAACAAAACCATAAGCCTCATAGAGCTTATATAGAGCTCATAGAGCTCATAGAGCTCATAGAGTTTTGCACAGGTAAAACTAAATAAATATTAATAAATACCATGACTTAGGTCAATGTACATTTTAACACATTTCAATATTTATACTCTTATGTACTCATATGCATTGTGGAGGAAATTATCACAGGGTACATAATTTTAGGTTCTAACTCAATCGTCATCTACAATACACTTTAGGAACATCGATCATATTTTGTTAGTTTTATAAATGTATATAAGAATACAGTATGTTATTATTGTTACAAAAAAAATCGGTTCCAATAGGTATACACTTGGAACCGAACGGTCTATAAAAATACAAATTTTGATGGTAATTAGTTTTTTTATCTTACTTCATTTATGCATTTTCTTACCCTAGAGCAAAACAAAAATAGCTTGGGTACACTGTGATCCCTATACATGCATTCTAGAATATAGCAATATTTTGTAGGTGAACAAGAACCTCCGCATGACAGCATCATTGATTTTAGCGCCGAATTGCTAATTAGGGCAAATGGCGCAACGCAGCAACCATTCAGTGGATCCACAGTAAATACTCGCACCCTAGGCGCTACGTAACTGACAGCTGACGTCGGTCGAAAATTCTCAGAATACATTTGCGTCCATATCCCGCAAAGATTGCAGTCCCGGAAAAGATTCCAGAGGGTAACGATCTTTTACCTGTACGATAAACACCGCCGTGTAGTCTCCTTAGGATTAAACATACATATTTGTCTGTGTTACGTCTTCTGTCGGAAAAGCAAGATCAGATCGCATGATATACAAATCCATAGTCGGTGCAGATCTGCCAACAGTCGTGTCATGCCACACATAATGGCACACTCCCAGACACGCGCGTACACACACACACACACACACACACACACACACACACACACGGTTGCTCTCGCTCAGCTGATAAAGACCAGCGCGAACCGGCTACGGCCGGAGCGGATACGGCAATTTACTGCCAACGACCGTGACCGGAACGGAGTGAATCGTCAGGCCCTGGTGCTGCGGGTGCAGGAGAGAGGTCGTGCTTGCGATTGTGAGGATCACAGTTGTAAATTTTCAACTAATTACACCGCGGGCTCATAAAACGTCAACCGATCAACACAACAGTCCGCTGACGAGGTTCGCCGGTTTTTACGACTTTGCATTGGGATTCGGGAGTTGGTTTCGAAGCCAGAGTAGCTACTTTATTTAGCAGCGAACAATACATTGATTTAAAATTAGCGCAGGCATGTACTGGACCTAATGTGTGTCGATTGCTTATAGGGAGTCCTCACACAGAGCTGCATGTTGTCTAAATCAATATTCGAATAGTGCAATTTCATAAACTCTAGAACTCTTGGAATTATCATACGAGAATGTATCATTGGTTCCGTAGCGAGAAGCGAGGTTGTAAAAATTACCGAAGATATCCATTAATTTCAATTAAGTTGTTGGTATTTGACACACAATTTTCAATAAACGGCTCATATGATGATCGCGGGCAAAATTAACAGTGCTACGGAAGTTTTTTGTTAGTTCCCGTTTGTATAGTTATGAGAGCGTTATGTGGTTATCGTTATGTTTTCATGTTTTCTTTATTCAACAGAAGTTTGATTGTAAGCATTATCATGCACGGTAATAAATGAATCTTTTTTTCTTTGATTTAACCTCATACGAATTACCCTTATCCTTAAAGAATCTTACTAGAACATATATACCCACTATACTCACTATGATGCTAATAAATGAATGTGTCATGGCTAAAACAAGTTTATCCTGTCATGGCTATAACAAGTGTGTTTTTTTTTGTAAATAAGTGCCATTTCTTAATGTTGTTTACTAACTTATGAGGCCTACAATGTTTGATTTGAACGATGAAAAGCTTAAAATATATATTATATTCTTTTCTAAACGCAAAACACCGTTCCTCCAGGTTCACTACAGGTTTCTCGATGGATAAATAATCCATTGCTATTCCAAGTAAAAAAGCTGATAATGTTCACCCATCAGCTGCCCAATACAATACAAACAGCTGCCATTGACATGACATTTCATGACAATTTTATGGGTCAAAATGGCACATGACCCACCGCGGTTCGTAAAGGCATTAACGAAATCTATGGACGTGAGGAGTTCCACACTCATATATTTTTTCTTTTTAATTTTAGTTCACATTTTTTATTAAAGTAATACAAAAAAATGTGTTCAGATAAGATATGTTAACCGATTGGTTAGAAATCTGTTAAGATTGTGACACATTATCTTCCCCTTTCTCTTTCTTTAGTCAAATCCTTTTTATACGATACAACATCAACACCGAGTAATGATTTATCAAGCCCGAGCTCAAAATTCATGTACCGGTCCAAAAAGGTAGTAGTCCAGGAAATTTAATAAATATTTAAAAAAAAATATTTTGCGAAAAAGGCATGGCCACATTGCTAAACAAATTCCTGAATATTCCGATCAAAATTGTAGACATAGCATGGCAATATTTTTGTCCAATTGGCTAACAAATACCATAAATAGCCTTCAAGATGTCAATTGCCAAGTTTTATTTTGCAGAATTTTATGATTTTTTATGTTTTTGAAAATCCTTATCAAACTTTGCAAAATTAGAAGACATACAGAACTATCATATATGTCGAACAGGCTTTTCTTGTAGAGAACAGTAAAAATGAAAGTGAGACCAGCGATATCGACCAATTGTGAAACCTGTCCTGAAACCTGCAATTGCACAAGTGCGGCGCTGATTGTTGAGAAATACATCGAAACCGTTGAATTATCCGGATCGTGTGTTAAGTTTGTTACTAAAAAAGGCACATGAAGGGTATGCATACACTTTTTTGAGAAGATTCGCGAAAACCATTCAGATAAACACAAGAAACGTTCAAAATAAATACATAGTAATCATGTTCGGGCTTAAATTTCACCGGGAGCTCATCCTATGAACGCCCTCTTACCAAGCTGACTGATCATGATCTTTCCTTTATTTTTGTGGAGTTGATGTGGAATCTTTTATTCGTAAAATACGTCATCGTGCATGATATCGTTAAGAAAATGTTGCATTTGTGTCAGACAGATGTTAATCGAAGCCTTTTTTTCTCAATCCACAAGAACAATTTTTGCTGTTCTGCACTTTTTCCAAGCATTGAATCGGTTCCAAAATATAGAGCAGCGTTGCCGAGCTTCAACTATAACGTATACTATATTATTCGAGAACGTAACTTGTGATTTTTAATTTAACAGATACGGTGAAATGTGGCGCCAATTTACACTGTTTTATAATCCGTAGAGTTTGTGACCCAACCTTTTCTCGTGTCTCTTTGTTCTCTAAACTGAAAATGTATTGGAAAAAATAATAAAAACATAACAAATTACAAGTATTTGTTTAACGGGACTGAACTTATTTTACTAGCTTAAAGCGACAATCGGCCAATACGCAATAAAGCCAGAATTTTCCAATCAAAACTGTTGAAATGTAACCCACAACATACGAAGAATATGGAAAGTAAAATAGAAAAATCATGTTTTTAGTTTATGTATGTTGTGTTTTATATTTGTTCACGATATAATTAATGTTTTTTTTATCATTGACACAGAAAAATCACCTTTATGTTCGTATGATTTTTGTACATAACAAAGTACAACACATCGGGAGTCAAAATACAAAGTGATGCCTTTTCTAAATTTTAGATTTAAACAATTTAGAGTTTGTTGATTGAAACTACTTAAAAAATCATTATAGTTTCAGACGTTTTTTTATTGATTTAACAGATTAAAACAATAGAACAGTTAGTGTACATCTGGCGGAAATTTCATGTTCAGCATTTCGCTGAACAAATGCCAAAAATAGCCTGTTGGGTGTCAATTGACACCGAATTTTCTCGATTAGGAGTCTTCGCTCCATTTGGCTGCTAGTGTTAAACATATTTTTACTGCGTAGACCATGATGAGACAAATTTCTCTGTTCGATTTAAATTAGTCATTGTTGGTGGTTACAAACTCAAATGACTCAGTAGGGGTTTCCCGTCGTGTTCCCATCGTGAGCCTACCAACGCGATAATGTCACGTAAACAGATTCCCGGCACCCATAATTATAGTGATAGTGAAAACAAAGACTGATCTAGATCTTTTCATCCCGTGCGATGTGTCAAAGTGCACGTTCTGCCTCCGGCTGCGTCTGTTGACGTTCGAAAGCACACGTTCCGCTCCGCCACTCTCCCCAACACACATCCAAAGTTACCAACAACACATCGACAACGTCCCGTCGCTCGGCAGTGTTTGTTTTGGATGCAGTGCGCCGGCTCGTCCGTACTTGCGTGCCGCCTCCTAATCATCACCGATTATGAACTCCCTTGACACGAGCTAAATTTGAGTGTTTTCTGCCTGTTGATGATAAGTGTGTTTTTTGTTGTTATTGAGGCCCGCTGTTTGACAATGTTAGTGTGATTCCTGATTCCTATTGTGCGCTTGTAGTCTATTATTGCCCTCCCAGTTCGTTTCCGGTGGCCGGCGTAATTGGAGCGAACGAACTTTCGACGATCGTTGTGGCCTTCGGGTCGAAGACGAGTTTTTGGAGCGAACGCCCTGCTCGGGTCGAAGCGCTCGGTAGCCTCGATGCAGCAGCGGCAGCATCCCGGCGCTGGTAGCAAATGCTTTGTTGACACTGCGAACCTCCGAAAAGTCAGCGATTAGGACACGGCGGCACTGATAAGCGTGCCTTCTAGGAAAGCGTTCTTATATTCGACCGGTCGTGCGGGCGCGATGCTTAGTTTCAAGATCACTGCCTATGGGTAGCGTCACGGAGTGTTCGTGTGTGCCTAGAACCAACGAGCTGTGAAGGAACACGTCCGGAAGTAATCGAACGCGCACGGGCGCAACTCCGATCAACCGATCAATCCAGCTGCACCTACACAAACACACGCAGTCCGACACCGACAGAGCGTTCAGGTGCTGTACCTGTCGGCATCAATGCATAACGCCTACTTTCTGCTCTTCAACCGGTGCGACGTCGCTAACAAGACGGCACTCACCTGGCTGGAAATACTAGACAAGGGCTAGGAGACCGGCGCTAAGATCGAACATTCCGACTAAAAGTTTCCCACCGTGTGTCCTAAATCGTCACTCCTTGCCCTTTGTCTCTGTGATTGTCTGCGTGTGTGTGTGTGTGAGAGTTCCTGTACATAACTGTTTGCCTCGCCCTCGTGTGCGCCGCGATGGCACCGAAATTTCGTGACGTAGACCAATCGACGCCGCTGCTTCTCGACTGCAACAACAACAAACGCGGCCGACCCGATACCGCGGACAGAGTCTCCAACGGCAACCTCGTGCACATCGGCGACCACGATGGGAAACCGTCCGCCCTGGAACCCCGGTACAGTGCGCTGCTGGTGGATCCGGTGGCGACCCGCAACCTCGATCATCCGACCACCAACCTCGACACGCTGATGCACATGCTCAACGGCAACCTCGGCACGGGCATCCTTGCGATGCCGGACGCTTTCAAGAACGCCGGCCTGTACGTCGGCTTCTTCGGGACGCTTGCGATGGGCGTGATCTGTACACACTGCATGCACCTGCTGGTGCGCTGCTCGCACGAACTGTGCCGCCGGTACGGCCGGCCGTCGCTGTCGTACGCGGAGGTCGGCTACTGTGCGCTCGACTCCGGCCCGACCTGGGCTCAACCGCTCGCGGCCAGCTTCCGGCGGCTGATCAACACCTTCCTGATCGTGATGCAGCTCGGGCTGTGCTGCGTCTACTACCTGTTCGTCGCGGTCAACCTGCGCGAGCTGCTCGACTATCTGGGCGTGCAGGTGCCGATACTGACGATACTGGGCTACCTGCTCGTCCCGCTCGTGCTGATGAACATGGTGCGCAGCCTGAAGCTGCTGACGCCGACGTCCCTGACCGCGTCCGTGCTCGCCATCGCCGGACTGGCGATCGCGTTCCTCTTCCTGCTGCAGGACCTGCCCCACAGCACGACCGTCCAGCCGGTCTCGTCCTGGTCGACGCTGCCGCTGTACTTCGGCACGGTGATGTACGCGTTCGAGGGCATCGGTGTGGTGCTGCCTCTCGAGAACAACATGGCCAACCCGCGCGACTTCATCGCCTGGAACGGTGTGCTCAACACCGGCATGACCGTCGTCGTGTGCCTGTACTCCGCCGTCGGCTTCTACGGTTACATCAAGTACGGCGAGCAGGCACAGGGAAGCGTTACGCTAAACCTGCCGAACGATCATCTGTAAGTAGCGCATCTATCACTGCACCGCTTGTCCAGTTTGAAACCTAACCCTATTTTCTTTCTTTTTTCCCAACCAAATAAAAACAACAACACAAGGCTCGCACAGCTGGTCCGGCTGCTGATGGCCGTCGCCGTGCTGGCCTCGTACGCACTGCAGTTCTACGTCCCGATGACGATCATAGCGCCGGTTGTGACAAAACACTTTCGCCATCGGCACTGCGCCGAGTACGCGCTCCGGGTGGTCACCGTTCTGTTCACGTTCGTGCTGGCTGCGATCATCCCGAACCTCGGGACGTTCATCTCGCTCGTCGGTGCCGTCTCGACGTCGACGCTGGCGCTCGTCTTTCCGCCCCTGATCGACCTGCTCACCCAGTGGCCGCACGCGAACCGACCGGCCCGGCCTTGGATCATGCTGAAGGATGCGCTCATCATCGCGTTCGGTGCGTGCGGCTTCTTCTTCGGCACCGCCAAGAGTCTCGCCACGATTTTTGGAGCCTCGCCCGGCGACGGTGACATTGGCTCCTTCTAGTGCCCGGGTGCAGCGCGCACCAAGTCACGATCACGACCGAGCGTGCTGACCGACCTCATCATCAGCACCTCGACGCGGCACAGCGAAATGATTAACATCTCCAACTGCACGCGCAGAAACCGAGACGCTGCGGTGGAGGAAGCTTATATATATATAAATGTAGGTAGATAGTTCGCTTTTAGTACTAACAAATGTCCCGCAATGGGTGTATATTTATCATCGCGAAGGGACCTGAATCGTTAATCGTATGTAATAATGCTAATGGCATCGGTAGGCCCCGCTGGGACTGGGCGTTCGGTGCCAGCGCCGGTGACAATACCCCGGCGTCGTGGCACTGTGCAGCGACACTGCAACGCGAAAACGGTGAAGAATGTAGCAGACGATTGGTATACGTTTGTGCGCAATAAAGAGTGCGTACTTCTGGTGCGGTACGGGTGTGTTCAGGTAGAGGTGTGTTTGAAAATAGAGCTGCTCTTGAAGGGGAGGGTGGGATGTGGTATGTCCGCGAGGTCATTGCTTGACCCCCATTCAGGAGGAAATAAATAAATTGTTGATGCTGATTGCAAACATTTCACCCTTCTATCCGGCGCTATGCTTTGCTGTGTGTGTGTGTGTGTGTGTGTGTGTGTGTGTGTGTGTTTGGACTACACTTACTGGTGCGCTACCCACAACCTGGAGCCGATCCTAGTCCGTTCAGCACCCACCGTTTCTACTTTCAACACCCTCACCCAGTCAGTAGTCTTCCCAGTGCCATTGAAGTCAACGAACGGAGAAACATTTTCTCTCGGATCCAGACCTCGAAACAGGAGGTGAAGAATAATGCAAACAATAACTGTGCAGCTGCCAGGCCGGCGTCTCTGTGAGAGTCGTGCAAGATGCAATTTCACCGCCGTCTCCGCACACCACGTCCCGCAGCACGTTGAATCAGCGCTAATTACCCCCGCGGAGGTGGTAAAAACGTACCGACGGTCGATTCTGGAATGTCTAGATCACGGTTCAACCAAACGTTGCACCAAAACAACTCCACCGCGCTGGCGTAGTCCGCGCTTCGATGCGCGGATGCAGCGGGTGAAACGCAGATGAACCGTGTCGAAGATCGCCGGTCTAAGAATAGATTTTGCAGATTATGCAACGCAGACGACGACGACGACGAATGCGATGATGATAACCCGCCGCGATGAAGGTCCCCGTTCGTTCGCTGTCTGCGAAACGCCCTGGGCCCTCTATCGATAAGGCGTCGCTGGTCGCGTGTCGCATACGCGTGCCAAACCAAACCACGGACGCGTACAGTCGACGGCCATACCACGGCGAATCACTTGCGTGCTACAGTTTCGTTTGTTTTTCCTTCCCATGCGGCCATGGTTGATGGCGATTATTTATTGTGTCTGCGTTGCCTCCTCTGCATCATCGATTCCCCTCTTTTCTCTCTCTCTCTTTCTTTCGATCTCTGTTTGATTTTGCAAAGAACTAACTCATCGCGGTCGTGATCGGCATTGTTTGCTGCGCGATGCTTTTGCAATGTCGCGGCCAAGGTTTTGGGTAGCCAGATTGTTTTATTTTCTAACTTATAAACTGGAGCACCAGGAGGCGAGGAAATATACAAGTCACTCGAAATGACAACACACTAGCTCAGCGAAACGCGAGTATAGGCGTCTCAATAGGAGATTGGCTCGAATACTGCTTGCTTTATTTTGTTTCAAACTGTTTATGTTAAGGCGTTCTGCGTAGCAATGCAGTTTTAATTGCTCGGTTCATTACTTCATCTCCAATGAGAAGTGAAACTTTTGTTTACCCATTGATGTATACGCTAGACTGCAGGCGACCATCCAACATTTGAGTCACATTCGGTATGAGCGTATACAATCCTGCTTGGTGTTTGGTTGAAGTTTTCTTGTTTTGAAACTGGGCAGTTATGCGAGATTGATTTTAATTATAAAAAACATCATAATGCTTCTCTTCTCATATACTCAACCAAGCTACACTCACAAATGATCGAGGAAATGTCTATTGAAAACGTTGTACAAATCAAATAGAATGAAATTAAAATATTATCTCTCTGAGGAATGCTTGGGCTTACATTTTGAAGGGTTGGAATATCTGGCATATCCTCAATCCTGGTTCATTAAATAGCGGTATAGAAAAAAAAAACTAGTGCTACCAAATTATTAATCCATTGAGAGGCGAATTTAAAATTGTAATCATTATTGGTCCTTACAAATACTATATCTATACAAATACTAAATAATGATTCTTGAACAAATACAAACTATATTATGTAATGATCAAGCTATCAGACATTTAAGAAAAAAATATATTTCAAAACATCTAGAAATCTGTCTAGACGAAGAATCTAAGATTTAAGTTTGTGTGACAGACGATTCAGCTTTAGCGAGATAAAGTAAGAATCGCATTCATCGTAATAGATAGCAAAGTATGTACCCAGCTGGCCCAGCATCTAAAGATTGTTTGTGTTTCTGCATTAGTTTTTGAACCTAGATACCTCGAAAGAAAATACAAAGATGAATGTTTATGCTATAACCATTTGACCAATTCGTCACACTGATATCTGTGAAATATCAACTGTTAAAATTAAATTTATTTATTGTCTTTTGATCTCTTGATGTATACATGATAAAAATAAGTACCAATCTCAAAGTCGTGTAAAATTATGATGACATATGATAGCTATTATGCAACAAACACATCCTTCCACAAACACTCCAACAACAGCGACATCAACTCCGGAGCAAATGACCTGAGAACAAAAATGTCGGTCAATCCACTTAGGTACTAACAATACGGCCTCTACGGTCGTCATACTTATAAATAAAAATATATAGCTATTACAAGTTCGTGTAAATAACACAATGAAATTAGAAAATTATTTCTAATTTCATTATTTCTAATTCAAAAATTATAAAATTATTATTATTGTTATGTTCAATTGCTCATGCAGTATTGTGGCTTCATTTTCAAATACTTTGCATACATCTGTCTCCATCAATGAAGGCATGTTTTACAATGTTTTGTACAGAGATTGCAGTAATAAAATATGTTCGATCTTGAGGTGTTTCTTTTAACGTATAGGCCATGAACCCTTGAAGAAATATTACCAACAATCTGGTCTTGAATCTGGCATACTTTTGCAAAAGCTTGCCCACCCCTGGATTTGTGTTACCTATATCACCGAAGTTGAGTGGCCCCGTTTGTGGTAATGTTGGAATGTTCCAAAAGGTATTTCTATGCTATATACTATTTACTATTGCTATTAAAATTATTGAAATGTATATCATATCGTATTATGTTTTTTAGTTTTCAAACTGTTTCAGAACAATAGCAGCATCGAATCAAAATGGATTAAAATAAGTTTATATTACATTACACAGGATTCAGCTCTTTAATACCCCATTTTATCAAGAGCTCACAGAGACTAGATCAGTTACTTGAAATTTAAATTTTCACAGAAAACAAATATATCATTTTCTAAACATAAATGTCTATGTAATTTTGTATGAATTTTTTAATTTCATCTGTAATTTTTAAATATAAATGTCGCTAAACTAATACTAATATTCGAATACCTCTCTGAGTAACAAACATACAGATATGAAACTAAATGAGCATAAACACACTTCAAATCGATAGACTTCAAAAGCTTTTTTGAGTTTTTTTGTAATGTCTTCAACTCTACGCCATGGGACTTTGAAGAACCATGAAAAAAAACTTTAGGAAATACACCTGTTGATGACACTGGCCTTAACAATGAGCTTCTTAAATAGAAAGAACAATGCAAAGAACAATCAACACCTACTTGAACTTCCAGAATCAATCCTTCTATTGCTCGGATCGTAACTAGTTGGACGCATGTACCACGTTAAGTTTAGAGACTTTCTATCCAAATATTTCCACAGTATCTGGAAATATTTGTTTCTATTTAAACGACTACTGACGTTATAGTGTATCTAGTTCAATTAGCGAATTCAACACTGTTTTATGCTGTCCTGGCACTCTGGTAAAGCAGACTAGATAATATTCAGATGAAACATCTCGTTATGCGATTCGTAAGAATCCATGGAAAGTTTAGTAAAATAACATACCCGTTGTCTTATTCCTGATCCGCAGACATTAGCTATTAGGAGAAAGAATGTCCGAGTGTTATTTGTCGCAGGACTTCTTCATGGAACAATTAATGTACCAGTATAAATTTTAAAATATCTAAAATCGCAGCTAGACACAGAACGCTCCTTATTGACACTCGTTACAGTACACTGACTCGCAGTTTCAATTAAAAGACTGATCATTTTAACTATTCGCTAACGACGTTTAATGAAAAGTTACGTCTCTTGTAATGTCTTTAGTACTCGTTGGAAACAATAGTTTAAAACAATCCCAACTAAGTTTCGCGTTTTTAATGTTTCTAGTGTACTTATCAAGAAATTATATAAACAAAACTCAGTATACACCTTAGTTTTTATCCTATGCATGCTGATGTCATAAAGATCAACACGATGATCGTTAGTTTATATGGTAATACCGCTACAGATACAGCACTAATCTTACGATTTATCGAATAAACCTACAGTGTACGTATCGCGTTCCAAGCACTGCTCTTCTGCCCTTTGCCATTACTTTACACGACTTAATATGCATTCCAACGCGTGCTGGTGGATGGTAGACACCGGATTAGATGGTCTAAAGACGCGGAGGTCGGGCGGATTGCTGAGCTCAGCTTTAAATTATAATTAATAACCGCAAATTATCGGCGTACCGCTGGCAACGGTGCGATCAGCGTGGTGAGGAGGCAGGAGGATGTTGTGTATATTGAACGTATGCATGCATGCAAAACCGCTGCTCAAGAGAGTGCTACAGCACTGTTTCATTTGGCTCACAGTTCTAACTACCATTGCTTTCGAAAGACACATTTAGAGGCCAGGGTTGGCCAACCGTAGCCCAAATGGAAAACAAATCTATTACCGTGCAAATAGACGTAGCGCGAAATTTCTCGCTGAGACTTTTCTCGCTGTCATTCGATGAATTTCGATGTAAAGTACATACATAAAAAACGGCTCTCGTTGTCATCGCAAACATAGAAATAGCTCAATTTATATGTATGCTCAAGCCGTCTTTCGTCCCTATATGTAAACAAAACATTGTGGTGAAGACAGTTACAAGTTGTTGTGAATTTACAAAATATTAAATATATTAATAGGTTTAATTTATTTTAGGGTTCAGCAATAGATAATGCAGCAATAGAAATAACTCACGAGAAAAGTAGCTCTGTCTGCTAAACTGAGCTACTTTTTGATAAATTTCGCGCTACGTGTCTTTACCATTTGATTTTCCAATTTCTACGGTGGCATTGGAAAAAGGTTCAAATAAAGCTTTATCTCTTTCTGCAACATATCCCAGCCTGTTTTGCTTTGCGGGTATAGTGATCTATTATAATATTGTTGCAATTGCTGACTAAAGTACAGGTAATGTCTAAAACAATGCACAATATATAGCCCAACACGTCAACGCCATTGCAATTCTATGATGCCTCCTATGCTCAACCGATCACGGCAAAATAATCTCCATTCCCATGTGCTTATGCAGCGTTTGTTATTCCAAACAATTTTTCACACATTGAAAGTGCTTTCTCACATAAGCGCTCCTGTCTGGCTCGTGCTGACCGCCGTCGCCACCACCAACGTCTAATTTTATGAACTTCATTGATGTGTTATTATTTTTCGTATCGTGTTAAGAGTGTATGAATAGGGAGAAAAAAAAACTTCAATTAAAACAAACGTCCCGACACCCTCTATATAAGAAAAAAACAACCGTTTGATGTCGACATGGTGCGAGGGTGTGCGATACTCTGCTTATTCAAGACGATGCTCGAACGGTGCTTGGCGATCGTGTGATTGCCGTGCCCGCCTGACTGTCTGTATCAACGCTCCGTTCACTTACCACCCCGACGGTTTCGTTACGACTGCCTTCATCTGCAAACCTGACAGCGTAGTATTTGTTTATTTGACTTTACTGCTGCCATGCTGGCTTACTACCAAATCTGCCAAACATTCGCAGTCCATTCACGACTTCAATCGTTCGCCCATCGACTTGCGACTTGCGTGGAAGGCGCGGAGTGGAAGGCCGGGTTTGTGCGCACAGGGTGATGGAAGACAGGGACAAACATAAATACCGGAAGTCGGGCGCGGAAAGGTTTCTCCAATGGTCCGTTTAATGGTTTGTTTGGAGAGCTCCATTACCCGGCCGCTTTTGGGGTTTTTTGTGTTGCGTCAGCCGTTCACAAGCCGGACACTGTTGCCATCAATATCTGCATTTTCATGTCGTGCTCGTTTTCTTCTCCCTCTCTAATAGTGATCGGTATGCGTTCCTGAGCGGTCACAAGATCGCTGGAGCCGCGTTCCACTTTGTGGAATTCATTCGTGCTGCAAATCAATGACCAACGGTTTCGATCAATTGCCCTATGGTGTTGCTTGCGGTTTATGATCGCCGAATGTTTGCACTTGGAACTGAAGAATGAGAATTGTAATTTCAAATATTTGAGTATCTGAACAATAGAAAAGTTATTCAGTTTTCTTTCAAAGCATCAACATTAGCAAGTGTATTGTAACGAGAGAGCCAGTTTTGGGACAGTTGTTGATTATTTCAAAGGGACAGTTCAAGCATTTATGTGGTGGGATGGATTATTACAGATCGTAATATCGATCCAGAGCAATTAAATTTCTTGGAAGAGGTGATAGGTATGCAGAGATCGATAAAGAAGGACTTAATCTCGCGAAATGAATGATCATGTGATAGAAGCTATTAACATAGGTCCATACAATATCCATGAATCATTAACACTACCGAATCATTAAATGTCAGGCTGTGCTAAATTAGCAGAACAGCAATGAGAGTGATTGCAACACGTTACGAATATCAATCAGTTAAATCAACTTGTTTATTCGCGTTACGAATAATGAAGAATAAATACCCGAAAAGTAGCATCTTTTAAAATGAAGTTAGTCTTAACATCTTACTCCATTGTACTTTATACATTGTGCATATGTACTTCATGCTGTATATTCGGAAGATCAGTTCGTTTGGCGTACTAGGTAATAATGTCACATTGAACATGAAAGCTGAGTACGAATCAAACTCTAAACATCCAAACATTAAAATTTTATTTAGTATCTCAAATTTCAATAGTTGAAGTTTGTATCTAATTTATATACTGGCAATTATTGAGCTCGTCTGCACACCAATCACGATTGATCGTTGATTTCATTTATTTGATGTGCCACGGGGATCCCTCAGGGTAATATGCTTAAATTTGCCGGTTTTCTGTAGGATTCATGATTTTCGGACGAATTTGCAGGGAATTTCGCTTGAATGTTAAAAAAATATTCAAGATTTGATGTTGGTGTGGTTTTTCTTGTCGCCCAATCACCTCTTTGGCCGTTTGCAAAGCATCCTTCACCGGAAGCAAAATAAAAACAAAAATAAGCAGTAAAACTTATTAGGGGACGGTCGTTAGTGTACAGTTCGTGACAAAACTATACGCCCACCTGTTTTTTGACAATACAACGGAAACTTTAAGAGATACTTGAAAATGATGTTGTTCTGAGTTGTAGCTAATAACAAAATACATCTGTGACGAATTTGTCACATTTTTACACACACTATGATTATTTTTTTCTTCACCGTCAAAAACGCTCCTTGTAACATAACTATACGTCCACTTACGAAAAAAAAAATTTCGATTCAAAAACTCGATTTAAAATTCGTTTAAAAATATAAGAACATTTAAACAATCTTGAATAATGTAGGCATATTTTTTAATGATTAAAAACATACATTTTGACTTGTTTAATGAAGGTTTTATGCACAAAATCGGGAATTTCGTGTATTTCGATTTTTTTTATTATTTTTTGTTGCCTGTATTGGTTTCATTTTTTTTTCAACATAATGCTGAAAACATAACCTTTCGAATCGTGTATACCAATTGCTAATCCTACACTGGCAAGATATATAAAAAATACCTAAAGTTGCCATAATTTTTTTTTTATGTTAGTCGTTTAAAATGCGTCGTAAAAATCGAAAACCAAACGTATCAATGTCCCAGTGAGCTTGACATACTTACGAAATGTGACAAAATGTATAAAAAATATGACAAAAATCTTATTCCTGTCTAAGGCTACGGACCGACTCCCCTTTCGATACGATACTGTTGATTAAAAAGCGCTTATTTCAACTTACGAACAAGTGCAACCGACCTGCTTACACTCCGCTCAAAGTTCTTATTCATCATAACTCTATTACTAGAAGAGAGAAAAAGTAAAACTTTTATAACAATCTTCACGAAAAATACAATATCCTGAAAGATTTGAGTATTTTGACTATTTTGACTATTTTGAGTGTAATATTCGGCTATAATTCCTTGTTGACGAATAACGGACATATATATTATAATGAAATCTGTCCCTGTTAGAATTTAATATTGAAGAAACATTATACTTGATGCATGATACGTTAATTATAGGAGTTATAGTTAATTATAGTTGATTATAGACTTTATAGTTAAGGAGGTTAGCATGTTTAGACATACAGCAACTCTCTCTACAAAGATTATAAAGAGTTTTACATAGATAACAATTTTTATAGTACTACCTGATCAAAACACGTGTTGCTCAATGTTCAAGTTGCATTGATATTTACTACACGTATCGTGCCGAAGCTACTCTCCCGAATGCACCACCTATGAGAGCTATGATCTCATCGTCTTGCTTGATAATCGGATTGAATTGAACATTCTGGGAGCATGGCAACTCATCAAAGTGTTGAGTACATGCAATATCAAATTAATGCGTGCTTACAGCATTCAAGTTTTCTATGTCACTATGTCAGATGTTTGGACCATGGCTAGAGTAGGATTAACATTCAGAGTTGCATTCCATTTTTCCTCCGTTTGTAGACAATCTTGGCTTGAATAATACTCTCCGAAGGGTGTCACAATCAATCCATTTACTCGAGGTTCTGGTTTATTACGCGCGGACTTATGATGCATGTTTATTTATCATTATTATTAGTTTCGAGCCGCCGTGGCAGTATTATCTTAATCTAATGTTCCTAGGTCTATACAAAAACGACTTCAATGCAATCTCACAATTAGATTCGCTACAGGTGAAATTGAATGCTTTAAACAGCAGTAGCAATGGATCAATATAAACGTGAACGGCAGGCAAGTGATAACAGTTGTCTAGATTTTAAAAACCTCGTCGGGACATACAAGCTAAATGACGCTATCAATAAAGGCGTATCAATGTCGCTAGTTAATTGTTTAAACAAAAGCATCCCCTGTTCAATTTTTACCTTATTCTCTAATGTTTTAAGTTCTAAAACCAAACATCCAGCTCGATACAATAGTAGCACGATAACGTACTTTTCCATTTTTTTTCACCTGAACTTCATTTTCCAGTTTAAATTATTTATAAATCCTCTTGATTGTTCCAGCCTTATACATTCAAACACGGACAAAATATATTTTTTGTTTATTACACAAACTATGTATACTTATGTATGAAATGAAAAATCGATGTTTATTCACTTTTAAAAGAACGAAAAAAGATTGTTCATGAAAAATGCCTTCATTTTACTACGTGGCATGGTCTAACCACATGTCCTAGCCATCGTCTTTTTCCAACCTTTGCAACCGTCAGAATGTTAAATACGGCAAACAGCTAAGCTAGCTCGTGGTGCACAGTTGCGAAAAGAAGAATGGCGTTGGCGTCCTTTATCAGTTTGACCCAAGACAGCAGAGGACCACTGAGAGTAGAAGCTTGCGGTGTAAAGGTCATTTTGTGCGGTTGTTTGGGGATAGTCATATGTCCTGTGCCGAAGCGCAAGGCCTTACATACCCTCACATATGGTTTTACATGTGATGCGAATCTGCAGAAGAGAATTAGGAACACGGTCTTCTAGGTAACATTGGGAACCCTGGTGGCTCGGATGTTGGCACAGTCCAATTTGTAGTCCTTTTAGTACGACAAACCATCGTTGCATTAGACACGCTGGAGATGCCCTTCTCATGCAGGTTGGTGTTTGCGGAATATGGTCAAGGGATGCCAACAGGACGATGACCGTGCGTCGATTTAACCGTGCAGACTAACAGTTCAATTTCTGCAAAATGGAAGAAGTGGACGGGTAATGTGGTAGGAGGACTGCTGAAATCGGCAATGATGTACTGTAGGTTCTCTCATGAAAGCGTGAAGGTGTTGAAGAACCAGTGCCTAGTATGCATTCTTATTCTCCGATGGGCAATACAGTTGTGAGTCGACGACTTCTCGCTCCGGTGTGGTGTGGTCAGTAGTATAAGTGCTCTAATACTACAAACAAGCAATCACGTTACCGTGCAAATAGACGTAGCGCGAAATTTCTCGTTGAAACTTTTCTCGCTGTCATTCGATGTAAAGTGCATACATAAAAACGGCCGTAAAAAAGGGCATCGAATGACATGTCGCTACGTCTAATGCGCTACGTCTATTTGCACGGTTAGAAAAGCCTTTCACTGAGGCAATTATACTTAAGGTGTGCGTGCTAGGGGGTCTATTTATTTATTGTTTAATTTTTTATCAGGGCCAGGCCGTATTAACCTCTTGCGTTGGCGCGAGGGGGTCTATTGTTTGAATTTCCATCCAATACGCAGTAGAATTTCATCGTCGTCTTTACTGTTAATTTTCAATTTTTAAATTTTTAATATAAAAGAACACCTACGTGTTTTACATCAACAGATACAATATGACGTACTTTATAATAATATGCAATACATGACTTGTTTGTCGAATAAGACGCTACTCAGTGTCACATCAGCCGTCCGAACGTAATTGGTCTTAAGGACGTCAAGCGATGACAGCCCAAACTGTTATTCAGCGAATACTTGAGCCCCGTCTAAGCAACACTTCTTCTTCTTTCGCAAAACGAGCAACTAGGACATACCGGTCGTCTCACTTCTTACTAAACCACCATAGCCGAATAGTCAATTCTTGCTAGAGAGATAATGGTGAGGTGGGATTATAATACCGGTTCTGTCATCTAACGACCGCTCTCACCTCCGTTTGCGCATCACTATCTATACTGAAACGCAGGTAATAGTTGTTACTATTCTAATTCTAACTATTCTAATGATGCTTTATCATTTCAGGTAAGTCTGTTTAAGCTGAGAATTTCGGACATTTGAATGCGTTGTTACAGTTTATGTTTTTTTTTTTATACAAAACTACACCAAAAATACTTGCTCATTGCCTGTACACAGTTTAGGGTGACACGCCTGCTTTCATTCCGTCAACAAGCGTTGGTTGTATCGGATTACTCTGATGCGGTCAGCCTAGCGGTTATTGAGAAGCAGAAGTGTGCAGGGAGCGAACCGCTGAGTATGGCAACGCCTTCAAGCACATACATTCGGGCACAAGAGCAGCAGCAGTAGCATTCTCGAGCAGTCTATAAATACTATTAATTGTTGCTGACTTGTCAAACATAACGAAAACAATCTTTTTCAACTTATGAGCAATCTGCAAACAGCGCGCGAGCGCCTGCCAGTGAGAGAGATCAAATTAGAAAGAAAAACAGAGAATTGCAAAACAAAAACAGAGAGCAACATACTCCTTACTCCTGACTAAAACTATGCAATGCGAAACGCACCTCTAGGAAGATACCGAACATGCAAGCAATGTTTGCAAAATGCACATCACGTCGTGCGAGTTCTGTAAGATGTTTATTTCAGTGTCAATAAGCGTAAGTTTAACATATTGGTGTGTATAGAAAATGTTGATGTTGAATCTGGACATGCCGCGTTATGCCATTCATTGTTCAATGTATCCTTTTTGTTGTCAGGTATCCAATATAAGAGAAAAACGAATAATTACGCTAAACGACCATACTAAGATATACTTCTGCAATTCCAACCCACAAGCAGCAATAGCACTAAATAGAGCACATCAACGTTGATGTCGCAGTGCGTAGTTGAACCACGCTCTGGAGTATTTCACCCGAACCGGAGACATATTTCATCAGCGGTAACTATCGAAATGATTGACCCGTACGCATTACCACCGCGCTGTCATTAAAAACCTCCACTGTCAGAGGGGCGAGCGAAATATTTTCCACATTTTACTCACCGCCCATTACCGGGTAGGATTTACTAGAACGACACCGAACGAGACGGACACCGGCGGGGTGGTTTTTCGATTTCGAAAATAGAAACACACCGTGCGGCAGAAACCCTGTACGCCGCGAGCAGATCCGACGATGACCGACGAGCGGAGGATGGCTACGGATCGTACTCCGCTGTACCATCGCTGTCACCTCCGTCACCTCGTTGGCGGATACAGCCGGGGCCCGTGTTAAGCGCACACCATCATGATCTAAGTGGTGCGGTGTGGTGCTAAATTTTGTTTTATGGCAAACATATTTGGCCTTACGACCATCGTCGGACTCCCTGTACCGGGCCGTCACCACTTCGCTCCTGCCAGGCCGTTTCACCGTTTGCTGGCTCGGAGCTTGCCAGACGGTGGCGACGACGCAAATGAGCGACAACATGTTGCGGTCCCGTATGTATGCGTAAGCGATTTGCTGTATTTGCCGATTTTATTTCTACCCGGCCACCCCTTCTCGGCACGAGGTTGACACCTTGCAATGCCCTCCCACCTCGTGTCCACCTCGTGACAAACGGCCGAATAGAATCACCCGCACGTTTCGCGAGTTCACCTGTTGGTTACGCGAGATGATGAAAAACATGGTACAATGCGGAGGAAAACAAACGGCCACCACACACAAACAGAGTTTCGATCTAATATTTATTGCATTAGCCGGTAGCTCGTGGCTGCAAATTAGCTGACCAGCTGCGACTTGCTCTTTATAGTAATCTGTCACCAGTAGCTCTCCTGCGCATTTCTTGGACCTGCAGGAGCCAGCGTTCTACGTTATCTTCTGAATCTTCAATACAGCATAGGGTTGATTATCAGTTGCCTCCTTGCTCTGGACGCGTCTACAGGTGAAATGGACACCATAGTTACCTCCATTTTAGAATATGTGATCAAGGAAATCCTTTTTCTCAAAGCGAACGCGTTGAAACTCTTAACTACCGACCATAAATTAATGGCTTTTCACACAAACCGACATTTGACAGTAAGAAAAGCTTTTACAGTAACGTTTCAGGGTAATATTTAAAATTGTCCATGACTCTTTGGACTCCCACAGCAACTATCAATACTAACTGCAGAGTCTGTCTATCTACCACAGTTCTTAAAACATTAAATGGAAAGACCTTTGGAGAATTATAATTAAGTTGTCAACGTTTGCTGAACAGTCAAGCCAGAAATGAATTTCTTATTGTACTAATATAAACAATGTGAACAATATGAGAAATTTTCATTTGGTAACTTGAGTTTTCTATGAGTTATTTATAAGTGAGCTTGTTGAGTGGGTTCAATCTCAACTACACCGTCTTCACGTACGCTCCAGCTACCGATATAATTAATTCAACGAAACCTAGAAATGGTAGACTTTAGATCTAGAAGAATGACGTAAAATTCTAGTCAAAGATTCACAGTGTTCAATTGAAATGTATTGTCTGTATTGTTATTAATAAAATGGAAAGAGATTCAGAATCGGTACTCAGTACCTACAGCATTTGTGCGATTTCGAGCGATTGTTGTACTTGTTTTTCATTCGTTGCTTCGTAACTGTAACAGAACTGTGTTGGCAGGAGTGATGTTAGGAATCAAGTATTTAACAAACAGATTTACCAACAAAGCTGTTGATCTTGATGTATGTTATTTTTGGATATGCTCTTCAAGATAGCAGAATGTACATGAAATTCTAGATTATTGTTTGTTGTTTTCAAATTTATTTTCTTCGGGCCGATTACGTGCAGCGCGGATGTTCTGGAACGAACGGTGATGACATCTAAACCGCGCAGAACGGTTTGGTAATCCTTCATCTCAGTTAAATGCTGCAGTATGTTCCTATTTGACGACTCATTTGCGTAAACCATCAACAGCGAAAAGTACTCACCGCACTATCCGTACAAATCCTGCAAAACATTTCGAATGACTTTATGGCCGAGGTGATGACGCTTGTTATAGTCCGTACTGCCTCTACTCCCGGTGGTGACAGTTCTCACGCTCGATTTACGTCACTTGATCTCTGTATGGACCGTCAATGTGCTGACAAGTGCGAGAATAGAAAACAAAAGAAGTGTGTTTGTGTGAGGGTGTGTGTGTGTGAGAGAGAGAGAGAGAGCGTGACACCGAGTGAATAAGAGAGAAGCAGGTGGCAGTGGGAGAGACATTGCTATCATTATCCTGCACGATTACCGGAAGGGCAGTGAGTGATGCAATACGTGTTGTCAGTTTCGAGAATCGGGATTTCAACTGGCTATCGGTTTACGGTCTGTTTGTTTTGCTGAGATCTGTTGATACTTTACGATCCATTCGACCTGCACCTCTCGTCCACAATTGTTGTGTTTGGTTTCGGCTCATTTCGCAAGTTATCGCTGGTCGAGTAATTACACGCCACTGTCCAGCCTAACCGGAATGCAATCTACCTCGCGTGCGGGACCACTCACGACGAATTCCCTTGTTCCCGTGCATGCAAATATTTACAAATGCGCTAAATCTCTGCCCTCGCTGATTACAACCAACGACGGTCACAAGCCAGAGGCAGGAAAGATTGGCCGATCGGAACAATCGAATCCAAAGCTCTGACAGCTGTCATAACCTATTTGATGAGTGACGCGTGTGCCATCCCAGCTTTGTCTCCGAATGGCGCTATGTACTTGGCGCTGATCGGATGATACTGAGACTGGAACAGAAGGCCTCTGGACTGGACTCGACCGGCTCCAGCTGATGTAGTGCAGGGATATTTTTTATTTGGACTCTTACACCTATAGTGGTGCTAATCCAAAACGTGCACGGACGATGGATTATTGAACAAAAAAAAAAATACTCCAATCCACTAACACAAGCGCACCAGTTGGGAATATTTAAATGCTGCAGCCGAACGTATTGCGTCGCTATCTGTTACGTTACGCGGCGATCGCGTAGCTCTGCTGCTACCGCATGGTCGGTAGAAGTCCGTCGCCATCCCGACTTTATGGGTCACCGTTTTTTCGGTTCGCGAAAACGGCTAAAACGCAATAAATAATCAACTTTAATAGACCACTAACTCCCCCGTGCTGTGTCGCCATCTACCGCCATCTATAATGTCGCTCATATCTCATGCCGGTCCACCGGTTCGTCCACCGTTCCGCCCGGCCGTCCCGCACATCATTCTGCACCGCTCCAGCACGCGCACGGGGAGGTCGCGGCTTGAGATTTATTCGACAGCGAACGTTTCACTTATAGCTGTATGTTTTATTTTATTTAATCTCTATTTTGTCGTCAGTGCGTCGTCCTGTGTCCTATCCCCGTGCGGCCGGCCGCGGTTCGCACAACACGCGCGGAGTTGCTACTGTAACGGTTTGCCCCCTCCTTGGAATGTTCATCAATAACGCGAAACGGTGCGCTGTTTGAAGGATACGCGAGCGCGCGCGCGCGCACGCCCGCTCATACGGCCGCACGCTTCTAATGTCGAAGTGACACGCGTTGATTCGCTGAAACCGCTTGCGCTGCGCGATGGCTTAAGTAGTGGTCAGGAATGTATGGGCTGCCGGTCGAGGAGGATGGGCAGGTGGGGGTGGGGCTGACAGCAACAATATGGCACCGGGTACCATTTTTCATCTACAGGCAATATGGCGTTGATATGAGGGGAAAAAATCCTCACCACCCGAAAGGAACCAGACACGGACATCAGTAATATTAGATGAGCTAAAATGTGACCATAGGCAAAGGAAAGCCCGGGAAAGCGGCGAAGGGAAAGCGGAACGGACACTGGCTGGCACGCGACGGTCTCGAGAGCGGGCAGGAGGTCGGGGTGAATGGGATTAAAAGCGGGGGGAAAAGATCGTCAAGCGAAATTCACGATCTCTGACAACCGCAGACACAGATGTTCCAACAGATCGACGATCTCGCGCAGGGTCGACTTGATATTCATGTAAGTATAATGTAAGTATAACATTATATCTCATATTTATATAATTATATATATTTATACTTATATGATTATCAAGTCGACTGTGTGTAATATATATGTATGTATAAGTAAATTAATATTTTTGCACATATTTATTCATAGTTATTTTCACATGTTCGTTTTGATTTAACCCTCGTTAGCTCTCGCAAACGCCGGTTCCGCTTCCTCTTTAAATAACGTTAATGATGTTTTTGCGTTTCGAGACAGGCGTCAGATCATTTGAGTTCGAAGTATACAAAACCATTCGATTATGGGTGCTATAATAAACGAGGTGATGTTCGTGGACGTCTTGAAGTAGCACAATGTTCTATGGAAATATGGAATATAATTTCGTGTACTGTGTTTTTTTTTATCTTGCTAGCACCTTTTGCATTAGTTATCTTTTATCCACCTATTTTATCAGTATGATTGGAACTTTTATAAGTTATTTGAAAAACAAAACAAAGCTCTGATTAAGTTTGTATCTAATTTAATGACCATGTTCAATTAGTAACATATGTAAATATCTGTATATCCGTGATTAGGTCTCAAAATTGATCTAATTAGACCTTTCGACTGATCAGGAATTACAAAGAATCAAAAAACATATTTCCAAAAGAAGTATGATATGCTCAACTGACCTGTTGTAACTGAATTGCGAAATGCATTCGATGCCATTTGGCGTAAAGATCGCATTGAGATATCATAAAAGATATCATAAAAGATATAATAAAAGATCATAAAATAAGCAAAAAAACTTCTTCACTATGGATGATGTATATTTTTGCATTATTAAAAAGAAATCTGTTCCAGAAACAGGTGTTCCACAGAAAAGTATGGTCTTTCCAATTCTTATCATACATACATAGAGCATCCATAGAGCGGTCATATAAAAAATGTATACCTGCAAACAATATGTCTGTGCTCCAAAAGCACTCCATATACTGCAAAAAATGCAACTTTAAAATAAATGCCAATTAATCAAATGCTATGTTCATTACTTTTATCAGTTCTATCAGTTAAAATAAAACATCTACGGTCTAATTTAGAAAATTCGAATATACCATGGATGGAAAATGGTGAACACTTTGGATTGATAAAGGAATCACTTATAGACGACATACAGAACATATAGCTATAAGATGTTAGGAAACATTCCGAACATCATAGAAATTGTATAAAAAAATAAGAACTGAGATTGAGAAGGAACGTTTGTAAATTCATTATAAAAAATTATGTAAAAAACATTTATTTGCGAGAAAAAACTTAAAATAGTGGACGGCAACGCACAAAACTTATTTTAACGTAGAGACAAACAATGACGAAGGACTTCTATGTCGATCACAGCATCAGTTTTGCCAATGATGTGAACGACACAGTTAGCGAACAAACATAATATTTTACTGCATTTGTCTGCACTAATGCCACTCAGTAAAATTATACTAAATAAGTTCTTAATATTATACTAAACGTTTCGGCTATACGCTGGATTCAAAACATTCATAGATTTAGCAGCACAATTCACTAATACTAAACAATTCAGAACTATAGTTATATCAGACGCTCGAAATTCCTTACATTTCTAAAATGATCACTCCCCTGGTTTACTCAAACTCTCTTAAAATCAGCATATCCAACATTTCTTAACCTGCAAATTGCTTATAACATTTTTTTCACTAATAAACATTGTTGCTACACTCCGTAGCATACAATACACCCACCTGTTTTTGGGTATACAACGAAAACTTGAAGAGATAGATGAAAATGGTGTTCTACTAAGATGAAAATAATAACAATATACGTCTGTTGATGATTTTTCACATTTTACACACACTATTACTATCTTTTTTACCGCCATCCACATCGCTCCCTGTAACATAAACTATACGCCCACTTATAAAAGTCTTTTATCTCGAAAATTATAATCATTTTAAAATTCGATTAAAAATACAGGAACTTTTAAACAATCTTGATTGTTGTAGGCATATTTTAAAACGATTTTCCAAATGCATTACGATTCGTTTGATTCACTTTTTAGGCACATAAAAAGGAATTTCGTATATTTAGATGTTTAGTATTTTTTTGGTAACATATTTTGGTTCCAATTTTGTTCGACATAATGCTGAAAACTTAACCCTTCGAACCATGTTTAGCAATTGCTGATCCGACACTTGCAAGATATATAAAGTAAGTCGTTTCAAATGCGCCGTAAAAATCCAAAACCAAAACGTATCAATGTACCAGTTAGCTTGACATACTTACGAAATGTGACAAAATGTATAAAAAATATGCCAACATTATTTTTCCTGTCTGGAGTTACGGCCCGACCTCCGTTCCGATACGATCGACCGTCGATGAAGAAGCGCTTGATACAACATTCAAAAGGTTTCAGGGACCAAAGCTCTGAGCAATGACCTAGGCTTTACAACCTTATCTATGCTTATATTTTCAAGAATAGACGGGGCGTCATTTAATGTTGAAGTAATTGAAGTCCGAACAGCAGACAGCGAGTACGAGAAGGAAGAGAAGTAGTAGTATTGAACCAAGGCAATCGATAAAAGGGGTTCGTGTGAATTTTCTTTGTAGTTGTAGTAGTAATCCTGTTCGATATTGGTGATAAGAATACTTTAACACACAAGCAAATTAAACTAACGATAGCACAAAACAATGATTTGATACAACATGGGTCGACGGAGTGCTTTAGATATAGTTAACTCGCGATGTAGTGGACAAGTTTATCTGCTGTCTAAACGGATACCGAAATCGCGCACGGAATCTGCCTTAGGAATTAAAGATCTCATCAAATCGTAGTCGGATTTCGATTATATTCTAGAGAAGGCACTACAGCACTTGTTAACAGAGCAATCATAGCATACCAGAGATTAAAATTAGACACACAGTTTTGTAGTTTTTGGTAGTCAGACAAATGTATCACATGAATTGGGGAATCTTTTTAAGTTACGTAAATAATTTTACCGCAATCAGGTACAGTGTTTACGATATCTTTGCCGAAGAGAATAGTTAGTTTGAGACCGCGTACGCAAAATGAGGAACTTGAGGAGAAGCGGGAAGATCGATCCACTTATATTTACTGCGAAACTTCCACTGATCAGGTAATTATAAGAATTAAATTAATCGTGATAATCAGTATACACCACATCGACAAGTTTCCCTTGTCAAGCGATGAATTGCAGGTGATCAAGCAATGAAACAGATTCACTTCAACCAAAATACAGCTGATCGTTTCAGTTTATTTGCTCCTAGTAGATGGTGGAAAACGAGGAGCTCAACAATTTTACTATTGGCACAAAGCGTAGAGATGTCTCGGTTTTTTTTCCCACACCGAGAACATCAATGAAGATTTCCGACTTTGAATATTTCAGATGTAACGATTTGTTGACGATAATGGTCCGAACAGCCTGAGTTACAAAACCTCTTTGTAACGTTTCAGAACGCAGCCGAACTTAACTCTAGGCGTTCTAGCTGGGTTGCGTTTTAGTTCTTTCCCGGAGTTATACTTACGTTGATCAGAAAACCACACTCTGCTGAAATGCGCTAAAAGGATCTGCAAAAGCAGTGTAATTGAAATGTTGACCCAGTTAAGTCTGTAGGCAAACAGTTACATAGAAACGTACTGACCTGAAAGGTCTCCAACGTCGACGTCCAGGAGGTTACACACTTCGACAGTCGTCTGTCGAACAGGCATGAAACTAGTATGCCAGCTAAGAGAAGCTCAAGTTAAAACTATCACTAAGTTAAGCTAATGTCATAGTATTCAAAGTGAATGAATTAACGATTTATAATTGTACTTTTGTTTGTGACGCTACATCTTCCCAAGATTGTATTGTCCTGGACCCTTCAAGTAAATTATAACTTTCAGAACCCCTATTGTAGCTACCAGCATGTAGAGCTAATGGTCTGGAATCCACAAAATATTATATTTTTTCGTCGCTGACGAACACCTTCCTTTCTTTAGTACAATCGTGCTTCAGCAATTGTATGCTTTCGGTCTTCACCAGCATCAGGATGTTCGCTGTACTGGTGAATACTTGATACAAATCCTGTTTTCCCGACCTAAATCGAATAGAGCAGCCATAGAGACCGAAATATACAGGATTTTTCATCCATTTTTGAACAGTTCCCACAGTTAAATGAAATTGGTACCATCCAATGTTGAAAAAGTGAAAGTGGAACTTGAAAATTAAACACTTATCTGCCAGCCAGCAATTTAGTTGTATATGGTACACAACCACAAGAGAATAGGGTTGTTTCCCCTAACAGTGTTGCCTGATGTCAAGGATGGTTGTGTAAGTCGCAATTTGCGACTATGGAAACTCGAACCATTCTGCTCTGTACGTGTTTTGTACTTCAGACTAAGAAGTTGGTAAAATATACCAGAGAAAACTGCTTACAATTTCCATCTGGCGGAAGGCAGCTGTAAATGCAAATTCCTAATTCTGAGGTATCTATAAAAAAGTTGAAAAAAAATCAGACCCAAATCCGTGCGTTGGGACGGGTGGCGACGACGTACGGCCGACTACCCTAATGAGGTCCGCCCGAACCCTGGATGTCCGCGTTGTTAATGGCACATCATTAGCTGATGAACTCCGATACCAGCCGGTCTGGACATTTAAGCGTTTTCAGCGATTTATAAAATTAGTATGAAAATCTTCCAACATCTCCGCACCCACGGTGTCGCTGGTGACGGTAACAGACAAAAACAGCGATTTCTATTTTCGAGCACTTCCAACCCGCTGGTTCCGCAGCGGCGGCTGTTTATCCCGATCGTACCACACAACGCGCTGCGACACACGTCGATCGCGATGCGATGACCTCTCCATCGTAGCCCCGATACCGGGCCGAACGCCGGCAGCCGCACTATATAATCCCTCGCATGCGTGCTGCACGTCAAAATCAAACCTCATCATGCGCCGTACGCAAATATGGTACGCCGATCCGTCATCGTTTGACAGCACGGTTCGCAGGAGGGCCCGTGGAGGAAACGCAGGACACATCCACTGGGATAAACGGGGATGGGTGAGAAAGATCGATCACGCTCACGTTCCTCCGACACTTCCGGCAGACAAAGTTGCCACGCGGTACCATCTCCTCCACGTCGCCCGGTAACAATGGTGCCGTAGGAGTCGGCTGATAGATGTTACACCGCCGCGATCGCGGTGTGCCCGGATAAACGTCACTGCGGCTGATTAATGGAATGGTGGGAGTCGCTCCACAGCGATGAGTTGCAACCAGGCGCTCACCTACTCCAACGGGCCCCACTCGTGGCACTATGCCCGCAGGAGCAAGGCTGCTGGAAGCTAGCGAAGTTACCTTTCTTGAGTCATCCACGGATCCGGCTGCTGCTGCTGCCGTGATTCTAACGAAGCAAAAAAGCAAACAGAGCGAGACGCGTTGTTTGCACTCCGTCTGCAGCACGGCACCACCCAGAGCACTGTGACGTCGGCGTCCGGGTGGGCACGCGGCGCAGGAAGAAAGTGGCTTTATTTATTTTACCTCTTTTTTGCCCATCGCCGCTGTTGTGTTGGTGTTTTCAGTTCAGTTAACTCGCTTTTTACGTGTCGCTGCTCTGCGCTTTCACAGCTCATATTGGCAGAATGAGGCACTACCGGCACTGGCGCCCCGTCACGAGTGGTTGGGTTCAGGGCGAGCGTGCTACTACTACTTGCTCTTCCAATCACCCAATTAGTCACACCTCACCGGCACGACGGGTGCACGGGATGCGGCGTGACACCTCTCGCCTCACACACAAGCTTGCTCGGCGTACTACTCGAACTTGCGCGAAATGAAGATGTACTGTCAACACACTCCACTCGCGATGCGATGCAGACTGGCTACCCCCGGGACTACCTTAAGGGAACAGACCAACGGTGTGTGTGTTTGTGTGTGGGTCCGATGTCCATACATTACCTCCGGTGTGGGGGGCGGGTTTGTCCTGACCAGTACAATATTTAGCTGTAGCAGCCAATATTTGAACACCGGCAAGCAAACAGACGCGGGACATTTCCGACGCGCGATTTCGGTACATTGTTTTGCACCCTTCACTGGGACATCAGCACCTTTTTGTTCAACCTGCACATCCTGCTTAGCCCTTGCGCGAGCGGTGTGCCGTGGCAGGGTCTCGTGACATCTCGCCGGAGGAGCTTTTGGAGGTTGAAGCACCGCGCCGCACGTTTGTGAAAGTTATGTCGGCGCGTACGACCGTAGGTGGTTGTGCGTAGGTGCCGAATGCGTACCGGCACGGAGAAACCACAGCCTATCTTAATTGCCACACGGGGCGATACGTAGATAAACGTCGAGCTTCGTAAATGAGCACTGTATGGACCGTGCAGCCCATTATCGCGGGATATCGAGAGCGACAGAGAAGAAGAAGAAGAAGAAGAAGAAAATACATACACACAGTAAAAAAGATAAAAAAACGCATCGCAGCTACGCACAGCCGACCAACCTGATATGTTGGCCTTCGCCCTACAAACCATCATCGATCTGAATCGTGCCAATGCCGCGGAGATGGGGCGGCAGCGTCTCTATTACCGACTGGTAATCCGATCGGCGTACAAAGTTGTTGGAGGTTAAAAACGGTAATTTGATTGATTGCCAGATGGGATCCGGAAACCGGCGCAGGTCGGGCTGGTCTTAGGCTCCAGGCGCACGCCAAGTGCGCGTTCGGTGGGCGGCTAGTTACAGGGTTCACCGCAAAACAGCGGAGTCTACACAGCATGCGCATCTCCTGCTGAAACCTGACCTCGCAGCAAATCCCGCCCGGGCTCCACCATCCAACGCCACGGTCTCGGTGGCAGTCGCCGTGGTGATAGCTCGAACTAAACGCGTGCACTGGCTGCCACCAGGCGCCAGCCATTATCTCCACCGTCGCCCTTTTCTTACAGGGAGCGAGGGGAGGGGAGAACCCAACTGCCAACCCGCCTACCTACCGAGCCACAATCACGCCATCGTGTGCGTTTTCGCCAAATCCTTCCTCGTGCCGCCTACACTCAGCCTTCTTCTGGGTCTGCCGTGCGGCCTCCTCCATTCGGCCGTTCCAGTTCCGTGCCGTGCTTTCGCTTCATAAATCGAAAAGGGCGATAGATAACCTTATCATTATGCCCGCGAGTTTGTTTATTCATTAACCCGTTGTGCTAACAACACCTTTGGTCAGCAACGCAATGGCGAAAATAGGGCTCGGGAGGAGAGGGGTGGCGGCTGATGGGGACATTTGTCGACGTGCGGGTGTCGACGTGGGGCGATTATCCGATAGGAGTAGGTCGCGCACGAAACGTACACACTGGCTACGTAACACGCAAATGGTCGTGCAGCACAAGGAAGAAAAAAAAGAGGTAATTATCATTTTTGTAATGTAAAGTGTGCTGGGGTGGGTCGGGTCGGTCAATCGATCATCCTCTTAGGTTCATCAGTGTCACATCAGGGTGTCGGCTGTACGTCCTGTGCTCGTGCAGCTTGTCTGGAGTTTTGCGATGTTTGTCTGATCTCACGTACTATCCCAAGCGCAGGGTTTCATGGGAAAATTAATAACCACTACTGAAACAACACCGTGCACTACACAGTACCGGAAGACCTCATTAGGAACATAACTCTACTATTACCAATTTATGTTATCTATCCTGTTATTAGCCTATAGGTTGAAACGAAAAACAAAACAGGCTGAACGTGTACTCACCGCAATACTGCCCGTTGTTAGGTATAGCTTTTGCCCATATTTCTGTCAGTATTCGGGTGTTTTGATTTTTTTTTCTTCATATAACCGAAGTGCACGCTGGCCAGACTGTGTACCATTGTTCAGAACAAGTCAGAACAATAGTCAGCTGGAAGCAGACCTGAAGCAAACGATAGATGCGGCAATGTGTCCCACTTCCTTCTTTTTCTTTCTTGGTACTACAACCTGAAGCAGGTCTAGCAGGTCTGCCATTTTTGGTTTTCTGTGACTTAGTTTCCACCAGAAGCCTGGATAGTCAATTCCTGCGTATAGGGAGACAGCTGAGATTTGAACGCACAACCTGTAGTGTGTAAGACCTTGCGCTTGCGCATAAGACCATTAACCACATGTCCCACTTTAATGTTTCCAAAAATGTTATCATCACTGTTTCGACGTGGGATTTAGTATTATCATTCTGAAGAACTACATTGTCGTACCTGTTACGGTATTGTACCTGTTACGGTAGATCTTTTTTCCCTCAATCGATCTGTTCTAGTGCTTATGAAAGCATTAGAACGTTGGAAAAACCTATGGAAAAAAAATTGGAAGCACAGCTGGAAATTCGTTCTAGTTTAGCATCCTTGAATACTTTATATTGCATCAATTTGAAACAACAGTCTCCACTTCATCTGGGCGATGTTAAATTCCAACACGATATAGATATATCTTTGCATATTTGAGAGTAATTTATTTCTAATCTGACCCAGGTCTGGGGTTGAATTGACACTCGAGTGCAGAGCAATCGAAACCGCTAACACCGTAAACATCCCAACTAAGCGCATATTATGTAAAAATCCACGCTGGAGTGGAGTTGGGATAGAATTTTTGAAGAAAAAAAAAACATTTCGACCAAATCTCTAGAAACTCTTTTACCCTCGTTACTGGCTGCACAATTTCACATTCTTCTCTTCATGTTACAAAAGGAGTTTGGCAATGTGTAGAGATGGAGATGTTCGACAAACTTCCACCAGAAGCTTCGATTTCGTTTCCGACAACTTTCAACACTTTTCTGAAGTTTGATGGTTAGTCCATACCCATCATTGAAATCAGCCACAGTGCTTCCACCAAAGTCGTCTTCTGAATTGAAAATGCCGCTTGACGTTTGAAAGGACTGGGAATGTTGATGAATGTCCTTGCTTGTCTGTAGTGGCAGCGTTTGGGCAGCTAGAACACTCTTATTTTAAGCGATTATGTCCTTTTCATATTACTTGTCAACGGTCACTCGGAGACGCACACAGGAGAACCAAGCAAGCCCATTGGAAGCAATTCTCTAAGTATCCAGTCTTAAAGATGACGGACAAAGAGATGAGTTCATTGCGCTTTGACGTGCCGCAGTTGTTGTTGCTAGAGTTTCTTCTTTTAATTTGACCCGTACACGGTTGAGTACGTCGTGCTAGAATTTATTACTTGTTAAACATTGTCAATGTAAACGTATTGCTTATGTTGTTAAAATCCCTCGAAGATATCAAGTTAACTTGGTACGTGCGATATTCAAAATTAATGGTTCTTTTTTATCTTATTTACGTCCAAATTGGCCGGCGGTGTAATATAATTTGTTGAAATGGCAGGGCAGGTCTAACTTTTTCATTCTAACAATCGATCACCTCGAGTGTGGCGAGCGGTGTTCTTGACATCGTAACAACTACGAATATCAATACTCCTCAACCTCGGCTATCACTGTTTGTAACGTGACGGTCTTGATAAACTGTATTAAATGCATTCTATTTTTATTCACGCAAAGCCATATTTTACTTGATGACTCCTCAAATTCGGTTTCCAGTGATGTTTCAATTTTGGTATGAGGGGGGGGATCTATTTGGGACATATAATCCATATCTTTTGGCAGTTAAAAATTGCCGAACATCAAAACACGTCCCACGTTAGCGGTTGTCACAGACAAATTAAACAATACACAACAGGCATACACACTTCCTCCTACTTATCGCTACAAGTGTTTCGCGATGACATCTTGCAGGAGAAGTGCCAGGAACCACTCATAGTGGCATGTCGCCGTCAGCGCGTCCTGTATCTCGAATAATCTTGCGGATAAGTCAACACCAACTTTCTATTTCAATACGGTGTCAGCCGTTGTCCATAACGTGAAACTATTTTACGAGTTGGACCAATCTGGCGTCGTTTTCCTTGCATGGCCATTCCCCCAAATGCCGGTGTATCTGATAACACATCTGATAGTAACTTATAGTGTCATAGTAGTATAAAGGCACCTTCACTGACTCCATCGATCGTCCTCTCAAAAGTGGCTAAGAGGGCTTCTTCAAATTTGGACAGGATCCATGTTTCAGTGATTACTATGTATGTGATTACTGAACTGACAGTATGAACGTTTTATGTAGTCCCAGATCGGTCCCAAATCAGATAGACTCACAGAGTGGAGTAAAATGTCCAAGCTGTAATATGGCTGATCTGCCGCATCTGAACAAACCTCATATTTTGTTTGGCAACCCGTATCTTACGCGTGATTCAACATCAATGTTGATATCAGAGCAGACTTTTCCTCCCAAAGAAGAAAAGTTTTGAATGACGACTCTACATAAGCTGTTATTGATTATTTGTAGTGAATATGGGAATATTGTTTTACTATGTCAACCAGTCACGTCGTTCTAAAACTAAAATGAATAAATAACCAGCGTATGTCAAGATCCTTTTGCCTTCAATTTCTGGCACTCTTTGACTTAGTTTTTACCAGTAGTCTGGATAGTCAATCCAGCATACGTGGAGACGGTCCAGTTGAGGTTTGAACCCTCATGTTGTGGTGTGTCAGACCGTTCGCATGCGCACAGAAGCATACGACCGCCCTAAATCTTGATACGCCACTGCTTGGTATTTGTTGGAATGCATAGACTTCGAACCAAGCAGAGGCACGATTTATTTATTTCGTTAGTTGTGTTGGTCAATCAATGGCATGTTTAATGACCATACAATCCATACGTCGCACTATACTTAGCATGTCAATCTTTTGTATGTCCAGAAGAGTTGTACTGGTGGAAACATAACACACTCGAATGAATGAGCAGCCTCAATTTCATTACCCGTATATTGGTAGCAAGTGGTCTAATAAAATTATGCATTTCACTACCAGCCGGTGATAAACAATGATGCGATTTTAATGAATCGTATGAAACTACCGCACAACGGCGAAGACGAATGTTAACGAGATGCAATCTATCCGTCGTATAATAAATGCATAAATCTTATTTTTATTGAGCTGTTACATTGTCGTGCAGCTCGCGGATTCCGTTCGGGAAAGTGTGTGCGTTTTCAGCAAATAGTCTGGACGCCTCAAAGACTAAGCTGACCTGAACCTTGGACGATGCGATTTCACCCGCGCTGGTCATGGTGGTCCCCGCGCGCGATCAACACCGATCCCGGCACTGCCTGGTCGGTCGGGATCATTTTATGGCGCATAAGGCGAGGGGTGACTGAAAGACGTTGTTTGTACCGCTTGTCGTCACATCACAATAAAACCTACGCTTTAACGATGCAGCCATAAAATATTCCAAATGGTTAACGAGCGCGCTACGATGCGCTTGAAATCGTGGAAAGACATTTATTTCCTGCTATTTCACGAGCTCGAGAATACGCGGGAACGAGATGCAATGTATATTTCGCACAAATAATCGATTTGTGCGATGGGCACTTTAACGCGTTTAGCTTCGCGGCAGGAGCGACCGATTTTATGACCTTGTTTTATAAACGCTTTTATCGCCATTAAACTGTAAAATTGATTTATGACATTTATGGTCCAGGCCATTTCAGCCAAATTAAGATAGTAATGAGATAGTAATACAATGTCCGTAACATGATCGTTTGCACTGCTGTCTGTGAAGAAAGAACCAATGCATTTGATGTGGCTGCGAATCATACAGCATCTCCTTTTATACAGTGATTGCCTGTGATCCGCTTCCGCGCATTGTTCTCTCTTCGAAAATGTATTGATCGTAAACACAGCTCCATGATTTGTTTGTGGATTGATGTTTGTAGCTGTTGGATTACAAATTATATAATATACACGCATTACTCCCATTGTTTTAGAACACATAAAAACGATCGAATAGTTCCCAATTTGGATAGAGGACAAGTTTAGATCGTAGCACAGGATAAACTAACACAGACGTAAGTTGAACCATATCTGGGATAAACCTCAGTATTGGACAGACTTACTGCTCTCAAAATCCTATTTGGGACGACCGCTGGACAATTGTAACGTACAATGAAATGTCTGCACGGGAGATTACACATCGATTGTTTTGACAAATTTAATAGTTCAAGTATCAACATATCCATTTGTTCAAGCCACAACATCATTAGTTCAGGCTTTGTCGGATAAGCTTTTCCATTATTTCGTTCGCGAGCTGGGGTTAGATGTAACCGAGTTGCTGGATAACCATCCTTTCATAGTGCTATTAACGAAAATTAAACGATTTAGTATAAGTTTATTTTCTTTATTTTTTTTCTTTATTTTCTTTATTTTTACTTCTAATATATATAAGTTTCTTTTCTTGATTTTTCTACTATATTTTTACTATTTTTATCTGTTTTTCTTATTCCTATTTTCTTTTTTTTTCGTTTCTGGGTCCGATGAAAAAAGCTTTGGAGAAGACTAGAGGGGGATGAAAGGGGATGGGACAAATCTCAAAGCAATAACAAATCTTGCATAGTTAAAATGCATGCCGAATTTCGTTCTAACTCCAAATTATTGTCCAGCACAAAACTGGAAAAAAACGTTAAAACGAATCATCATGTTTCGTGTAGGAACAGTACATGGTGTTTCAACTATCTATGTACATTACAAAAATCATAAAATAAACAACCTGTACAAAAACACGTTAGAATAGACTTTTTCATTCAGTCGTATTCTTTTTCTATTTTATTATTTGTTTATCAATTATATCTACCGGATGTTTTTTTGTTGTAATAATGAGTGCCTTGTGGCGAACACAACGTTTAAAATTATTCTTAAGTTTAAACCGAAGTAGTAGTTACGTGCTTCCGCTTCACTGGAACTACGATGAAGAACCTAATGGGATTGTTAGGTTTGAAGTTAATGTTGGTTCTTTGGCAATAAATAGCGCTCGAAGATCTTGGCACATATCTATGGCTTTTTACAGATGCAGAACATAATATATCTAGCTGAAGCGTATGTTGGCTAAGCTATGTGCGGGATTATCTACTATGAGCTATTGATACCGAGCGAAACCATCATTGCAGAACGGTATAGACCTCAACTGATAACATTGATTAAAACTCTGAAATCTTCAAATTTTTCAGTTTCGCACCAGTTAAACTTTTTTTTTAGCCCAAACGGTTTGACAAACGAACAGCGTGGACTTCAAGTTCAGAGCCTGTTCAACATATCCAAGAGTTCCATTTGGACTATTACATAGGCCTGATGCTCTTCACTAACTAGAAATCTGTCAATCTAAACATCTACACGCCTTCTGCGAATGGAGGATCCTTCTTCCTCTTTCTTGGCCCAACAACCTCAATCATGTGGGCCAAGGACATTTCTGGCATTCGTTGACTTGATTATATATCCGTATCGTCGATAGTCAACGATAGTCGATCCGTATCGTCGATAGTCAATCCGTATTGATAGTACGATAGCGTACTGGGGGACGATCCAGTTGAGATTAGAGCCCACTACTACCTGTGGTGTGTAAGGACATGCGCTTGTACAATCTTACTAAGCTAAATAAATACCAAATGAATGAAAGATGTTTAGAATAATTTGTCCATTATAACTGTTTAAATGAATACAATACAAAAAATAAAGCGTACACGAGTTTCATTGTTCCAATAGCTTAGATTAAAACAGATTATTGTCCATATTTGTCATGAACGTCCCAGAATGCCTCAAGGGGGTGTACTACGTGTTATGAAGAACGCTTCCATTGCAAAGCGGAACGGTAGGCCGCACAGGCGGCAATGGAAGATTATGGGCACTACGAGATCTCGTTGGTTCAGTACGGTGAAACGTGCTCTTTTACGATTTAGTATAGATAATTCAGGAAAGGGGAACAATTCTTTCGGGATACAGCGAGAGCCTATTTTCCAAAAACGGAAATCTTACTATATCATTCTTAGCTGAGAGTTGGCAGTGGTGGTGTATGCTTAACATTCCTGTTATATATTGTTCCAATATATGAAAAGAAGTCAGACGAGACGGGGTTCACCCGTGTGCTAGACCTGGCGCCCGGATATGTATGTATTCAAGAACGTCGAACTTTATAGCTATCTTTCCATCCCATGATTGTGAAGGGGCTACGAGCGAAACCCAAGTTTACAGAAATGAAATACCACATACCACAAACACACACACATACGCACACCTTGCTGAACATAAAAAACACACACACTGGCGCATTCAGTAAACCCGGCCTGCGAAACCCTTCCGTTTTGTCTGTACGAAACAAGGTCCATAAGGTCCCATCGCTTTGAGAAGCGGGCTCTGTCTTTTCGAGCCATTTTTGGGCAAAAAGTGTCGCCACAGTTTTGGCGAGGGGCAACTTTTTTTTCCTCCCCCTTCCATCTCAGTTACTCCTCTCTCCCTTGCCTTTCCCTTAACTGTCCAACTCTTACACTTACCTGGACTCTCCTCTCTTTCTTTCACATTCTAAAACTATGCTTTCCCATTTACCTCGTGTCACTCGTTCGTAGCCCGAAGCGATGCAGTTCAGTTTAGCACCGTGGCGTTGTGCCCGCTATCCTTGTTTAGAAGCCCATGCCCGGATGGCTATGTTCTCCCCTGACGCGGAACGATCTTTGCTAGAGCAGTTCACCCTCCCATCTCCACTTTGACAAACGCTGTTACATTCATTCCATATCTACCACCCGCTCCAACCAGCAACTGGCACTGACGTCGCTATGGGTTCAAGTCTCAATCATGGTTTGCTTTTTACGCCAAACACTGCCCTGAACTGCCGGCGAAGAGAAAGAAAGGGAAAAAGAATGGCAACCAATATTGCAGCATTCTCTATGAGTTAAACTTCTTCCTCCCTGCCTCGCTGGAGCCAACTCTTCTATTCTCCTGCCGCTCCCTCCATTTCCCTCACCAAACACTGTACATAAGCTTCCTGCTGCAAACTCCGTTCCGGCCATGGTTCATGTGCTCCAAAAAGGGAACCTTGCTGCACGCATGCAACAGCATCCTGGGCTGCCTTTAAAAGGCACAGGCATTGGAATGGAATCTCGCTCCCATTTCCAGTGCACAGACAAGGGCGCAGGCAAGGTTAAACTGCGTTGCATTTCACGAACACTTAAAGCAACACGCTCGGAACAGACTATGGGGCCAGAGTTCTATGGGTACAGGTAAGTTGAATGACTTCTGGCACATCACTGTTCCTTGGAATTTGAATTATACATTCTGGTCAAGTTGGCATCCAAATTGGAATCTCGACAAATGTCCAATATAGCCGTGTCTCTTTTAGGTCATCGCCCAGCAAACTGTACACGTCCGTTTGAAACATTAATCATCGAACGAATCGCGGTGGCGAGCCACCGAAATGCGATGCACCGGCGGTGGAATGCATGCGACCTAATAGTGGCGCCCGTTGTGAATTATGTTCATACTTTAAATGATATTCATCAACATACACAAATCCAACTCTGCTATGGACACGGAGCATGGAACGTACTTGGTCTATTAAACATTGTTTTGTTTTGATGTTTAAAAGGTAGTTGCTACAAAAAGGAATAACTTTTGTATGTATCACAGCTGAATAATTTGACTTAAGCGTTCCGTCTAATTGATGTATCCCACATTCTATATAATGTTTTTGCATTACTGTTATTCTGTTTGTGTAAGTTATATATTATATATTGTATATATACAAAAACAATATTCTATTTTCTTTAGCAGGCTTCAAATAGCCAGGGACATACCTGCGAAAGGATTTTAAATTTAGTTGCAGCATCTCAAAAGAATTTTTCAGACGATAGCAATACTGCTTCACACTTTATAAACATTTGATATTGAAAAACTCTAAATAAAGTGTGTCGTAAATCGTCTTGATGGAAAATCACAGCGAACATCTTAAAACTTACGGCCAAATGGACCGAATACTCCATTGGTGCAAATCGAGGTGTCAATTGGCACCTTGAAGGCAATTTTTGGCAAATGTTGTCCGATTGGGCTGAAATTTTCACTAGTTGTGAGCTAACTATTCTAGTTTAATAATCGGTTGAGTTTGTGACCCTCTCCGTGCTCCCCCCCCCCCCTTCCCCCATCCCGTTTCCTCCCTTCTAGGACACCTAGATTTGCCCTAGCAAATTGGCACCTCGATTTGCACGAAAGGGGTAACAAGTTGTATCTCAGAAATTTTCGGATTTATTTTTTTCAATCCTTTGCAAAAATATAAGACTTTGGGTAAAACCCGTTTGTCGATATCTCGTACCGTTTTCGAGTTATCCAAGCCCAAAGTTGCGAAAGTATCAATTGACACCGGATTTGTTCGTTTGTGTTAAATGAACTACTTAATGGATTCGTTGGGAAACATGCTCCAAGCAAGGTAGAGGATTTTGATTTTATGGTGCGTTGTTGTTTATGATATCAAAAATCAACCTTGTTTATACCATGAATGTTTTAACCAATAATGCCTTCGCGCAAGATCCTCTACCTTCATCATTATTATCTTTTTTTTGTTATAGTTATAGTGTTATCATTTAAAAACAATCAAACCATGACCAATTTTGATGATCAATTTTGATGATCGTACTCTTAAAACTTTAGAAAACTTCCAGGTGAGATTCGAACTACCAACCATGCCCTTGCGAATCTGACAATATGATCGTTGCAAGCTAGAGATTATGGCTAAGATTTGATTAAGATTAATCTCACATAGCTAGTTCTCGTTTACTTCGAATTTTAGTTGAGATATGACATTTAATAGGTACACCATTACTTTTTAAATATACTTGTCTTTAATTATTATATCAGTGCATTTAGTGTCATATATATTAAACAAATTCTTTTGGAAATATGATTTACACAAATTCAAATAGTAATACAATTGCTTATTAGACATCTGTCAAGAGATAATTCTAATTCTTAATTATATCAATTTTTTAACTATTTAACTAGTTTTATATTAAGCTCAAATAGGCCCTACACAAGGGTCTCAAAGCAGGAAGGCTTACACGGTGATCTATGGTGATCTATGGGGATGACTAACGACAACACCTCACAGAAAATGCGTGATGCGTCGTTGCTTGCAGACAGATGACGCAGTTGCTGATGCAAATGCTGCAGTCGACGAGTCGACGTGCTGCATGGTCACGTTGCTGTAGTATGGTTATTCTTCGAGTAGGTTCGGCTTTTAGTCCTTTTGGCCCACCCAAAGCGCGTGGCTTCGCGCCCGAAACGTGCCTCAGTCGATGTGTCTACGTACCAATGTCTGGACCTGGAGAACGCTCACTCAAGTCGCATAATACTTTGCGGTGTTCGTGGGGTCTTTGGCTCGGGAGCTTCGACTCAAGCCCTCTCCAGCTGCCCACGCCCCATTCGTGGTGTACAGCGCTGGCGCGCCGGCATTATTTGGCCTGCCGACGGGAAACAAAGAAATAAGACGTTGGAAATTAAACGGGAAAAAAGGATGGGAAGCGAAGGGATGGAGCGGTGGGTGCTGCAAAAATAAAACATTAACGCCATGATTAATGGGCGCCACACAGTGGTTGGCTCCAGGTGTCCCAGGTGTATCCAACCTCCGCACGACCCTATATAATGGGCGCAATGACGATTGATGTCAACTTCAACGGCCATCGATCAGTGCGTTTGCGTGTGGGGGTGGGTGATTTGTGGGATGGTGGGGTGGAGGAATTGAGCTAATCATATTGGGGCCATTTATTTTATTTGGGCATTATTCCGTCCTCTTCGCCGGGCATCAATCAATCTCTGGATCGATTAAGCTTCCACGTTCCTCCAGCTCCCAGCTACCCCGTTGCCTCAGCGTCATAGAAGCAGTTTAATTGTCCTATACTATATAGAATACGACAATAATGATAACCTCGATGTTTCCTTTTATGAACCATGTTTCTTTTCGTCTTCCCTGCTTCTCAACTTCTCATACACAGACACCCTGAGACCGCAGCTACTATATGGATGTATGATTTTGTCGTTGTTTGCAGACCAGCTAATGAGATTGTGGACAGGACCCAGCACATGAAAGACGGCGCCAGCGTACAAAAAAGCCCAACCATTACCTCCATCGGGTATCGCTCATTGGAGACCCGTTGCTGGAGAAAGTTATCCGCTCCTGTTTTGTTGCACCAACATGGCAAAAGGTCACACGGCCAATGAGTATGAGCGCTTGTCCTTCTGCCGGCAAGCAAGCCACTTTGCACACTGCATGTAAGTCACTTTCGTGTGGAGTTTTTGCTCAGCCTGCTCAACTGTACAACTCGAGTGCACATACGATCTGCTACAGGAAGTTGCCGCTGCGATATAGAAAGCACACACGAACTAGAACCGACCGTATAGGTGGACCATTTTCGATCGGAACAATAATCCTATGTCGTAGTGCCCGCTGCTGGATTGCGTGCGGTTCTCCAAATTCTAATCTTCATTCACAGCTGTGACTCGAACAAGGCGAGAAACGACCGAAAAGAAGACGGCAACGACAACAATGCCATCATCGCACACGCCGTGCGTAAATTGTCGTTTAACTTGAGCAGCAGATAGAAAGAGATGGATATGGATGAGGTGAGACAGAGAGGCTGAGAAAAAGACAACAGAGAAACACAAACCCGAAATGGATTGGGATTTTGCGAGTCGGCGATCGGCTTCGGAAACGGTGTGAAGTTTTCGATTTGGTGCACAAATTACACAAGAACGGGGAAACGGTGAGCCTGCTGGAGAAGCTACACATCCTCGCATCAGTCACTGCCTAACCAGAGGGACGCTTGTGCTCCACCCGCCCCAACGCTTCCGTATCCCAACCAGTCAGCCTTATTTGGCGCGCTTCGTGTGAGCAGTTCGCGTTGCAAGCGATGCATGCGCAACCAGAAACCGATATCGCGGAAAGATGAAGCTGGTATGGGCGGCCCAGGCGAAGATGGAGAACCCACTGACAACCCACACGAAAACACGTACGCGGGCAGATGTTACCAGATGTGGCCACCGCCGACTGCAGCAACAGCACCGGAGGTGTGTAAAAAGAGGCAAAAATATGTAAAGAAATCCCTTGGAAATTATAGAGTACCAGGCAGAGGTGTGGAGGCGGTGTGTGTGTGTGTGTGTGTCGCTGTGCGTACGTGTGTGTGATCGTGTGAGAAAAAGAGGGGGCGGTTTATCTTGGGCGAGATAAAAGATGTTTCGTATCGATTTCATCGCACTTCGACGAAACAAAAAAAAACAACAGCAATCGCACAAGAGGAATGAACAAACACGTTAAGAAAAAAAACATGCATCGGTTAGAGGTGGAAAAAGTTGGAGTCAGGAGAAAAAACAGATATCGGTCGGTGAGATGAGTAGCGTGGGGGAGCAAGGAGGCTTGCCAAGACTGAAGAACCGACTAGCGCGAATGCAGAAGCGAATGTAAAACGGTTCGGAAAATCATAACACGCAGAGCACACAAATTCTTTCCCGAGCGGCAAGCAAAACAGAAACGCCGGTTAAAACGCAAGGTCCGTCAGCAGGAGTATTGAAAACAGGAGTAAGCGAGAATGCGGTAGATGGAGACATGGTTTTGATGGAGTATGGAAGCACAACAGCAGCCGCACAAGCAGGGCGAACAAGAAGAATACACCTATACACAGACACGAATCGCTCAAAAGATGCACGCAACCCTCGACGATTCTCCAATATTATTTCAAAGAGGCGTCAAAGAGGACGTCAAAGCGTTCCCAGGCAGCAGAATCCACGGTGTGGCCATACATGGGGATAACACTGGTTATCGTGAATCGTATACTGAGCCGCTCCGAAAGAAATTCCATCAGATCCATCATATCGGGTGAAGAACAGCTGCGTCCATGACCTCTCTCTTCCTCTTTCTCTTGCTCTTTCTCTCTATCCCTCTCTTTTTTTTCTCGCTCTCTCTTTCCCAGTCTTCCTTCCTGTCTGTCGCCTGCAGAAAATACAACGTAGTTTATCGGACTTTTATCAAGCTTAATCGAAGGTGTTGCAGAACGCAGATCACAAATGATTAGTATTTGAGATTTCAAAAACATGAGTCTAGAGGCACAACCACGAATCTTACTTTGATCTCCAGCCGGTGCCGGTCAGTGCGAAATAAGTTAACAAGCACAACATGCATACCCACCCATAATTATGGTCCAAAATCGCGAGTTAGCTCTGCGCAATCAATGTACAGCATGCGAGAGTCATAAGGTGTTGCTTAATTTCGTCGTAAAGGAGCGATATCTATCGCATCGATACATCCAACCAAATCCAAGACCTGACTCATGGCGGCGGAGCCGTTTCGAATTGATCATTCATCATTTGCTTGTGCTTCGTTTGGGCTCTGCGAACATATATTATCACTCTGCCTTTGGTGCGAGATGTTCGTAATTCAAATGTTACTAAATGTACAATATATCGAACTGTGGGAAAGAGCGAGAAAGAGATAGAAAGAGACAAGTGGAGAGAATGCGATTGATAGTGTCAAAAGAGGAAGGGAGGATGCTAGAGCAGTTTTAAGCTCGGTAAGCAACGCATAACCTTTTTGCTCCAGCTCCGGCTGTGTCAAACCGCTCCCCTTCAGTGCATTTTAACACCATTTTGCGTTTTTTGTTGTTGTTTTTTTACTGGTGCTGTCTTGTGTTCTTATTTCCCATTTTACACCTTCCAACCAAACGAACCCGGTCGAGATGCCTGTTGTTGCGAAACGCCATTTTTACTTTTCTTTATTGCACTCGGAATGAAGAAGAGACCGAAGCCAAGCAACTGAAATGGACAGTTTATCACCACCGGCTCTGGGTACATCACCATGTCGTGTGATGTTACGCAATCTGAGTTTTGAGGGTGATCTTCTAAAACCCAACTAAATGTTGGTATTGCTGATGATGCAAACTTTCTCGAACCAAACATTCTTTCCTATTTCAGCTGATGAACGGACCGTGCCGGTGTTATAAGCCTAGTAAAGGGTGTATTCGTTCGCTAAAGCGTTCGTCAAAACACCGCCCTTACGGGGTTGCATGATTTATCTATCTTTATCGTCGAACTAAAGCCACACTGTAAAGGTCTGTTTTCATTTAGAAAACATTGCGAAACGGGCAGCTTCTCCGTTGTGCGATGTTGGCTATCGTGTTGTGTACCGAACGTGTAATAAATTTGTTAAATCCCTGCTAAACGCCGAGGCACCCACGACGGTACCATAAATCGGTTCAGCAGTTGAGCAATCGAGTCGACGTAAATACTCTCCTCTGCATCTTGGAGTTTCGGTAATTACTGTTGTTATTCCACGTGCCTGGTGGGATGATCATTTGTTATGGGTGATGACTAATCCGCCCCGTCGGTGAGGGTAAGGCTTGCTAAGAACTCACTCGTTCAGCATGCGCAAGAATGTGACCTACAAACCGTATAACAGCACGTTTTAGAAAATACGCGAGTTCTCGCGTGAAGATGGCCCGTTTAGAGTATGCGGCGTTCTCTTCTCAACACCTGCACGCTTAGGTCATTCCAGAATTCAGCCAAAGCGTTGTGCGTTGTACAAGACACATGTATTCGAAAACTGGCTCATCCGTAAAATATCCTCGCCATCTCCTCGTCCTTGCTGGATGGGAAATTCCCACGCGCAGCCAACCATCGAAACCACGTTAGGTAGTGGTAGTTTAGGTTCTAGTGTGCTCACTCTCTAAGGGTAGTCCGTGCGTGCTAGACAATTGTACGTATCGTGAAGATCCGGCCAGTCTAAGCGGCCAGTGAGTCTTGAACGTCAAGCCTTCCCTGTATTCAGGTAGTGCTTCTAGCTCAGGGAATTTCCGGAACTAATGCTACCTTTCGAAGGTATGCGCATGACTTCAGTGCTATTTCACACTTTGCGACCTTCACTGCCTAGCATTCGTGTTCTTTCTTTGCCACCGTTATCACACACACTTACACACACGGTCTCACAGTCCTGCACTTCTGATGTGGCTTTACGTTGTCGGCACGCCATAATCAGCGGGTTTTGTACAGGGGTGTGAAACTATTAGCCTCGACCCGGCCTTTGCCATCTTTAGGCCACGCTGTAAGGTCTGCTTTTTATTACCAAAACAAACTGTTACACCCGTCGCGCACACGAGAGTTCACAGCCCGCACATTCGCCTATTCCAGGATATGTATAGTGGCACCCGGTGATCTTTCCCTGCACGATGAACGATGAGCGATTCCTGGGTCGCTAGTAGATTCTATCCTATTCTGTGCTAATCCGCTTACCACACCATGCCACAACGTTAGCACGATGTTTATTTAACTTCTTATGCAAATCGGCCACTGGTAGGACATCGCTCGACTCAAAGGTACACAAAGGTGTGACAGGCTGATGGCCTCGAGCTAAAGCACAAGAGGAGGCTTCTGGAAGATTGTTGGTTTTTTCCACCGATTTACCACAGCCGCCCAATTTACATACCCTACGCCAGCACCCACTTTCACTCTTTGCTTACGCGCTTCCTTCGCTCGACCGAGCGGCTGTTTCCCATGTGTCCATTATCCTTCCACGATCGGGCTCTACCTGTTTATTTCGCCTTTCAGTCACCGTACCTATTTGTTAGACCAGCAGCCTGAGCCAGTTACGATTTGTTGTAAAATGGAAATCACAATCTGCTTGCTTTGGAAATTAATGGTCCTTACCCCTCGGTACGCCTTAAGTTTTTTTTTCTCGGTAGAAAGAGATTCAATTTTTACGACCGGAATTACCCATCGGTCGAGGTCCAGAGCTGCTCTGTTTTAGGAATCCGGGTGTCCGGACCTCAGTGTGTCTGTACTTTTTTGATTGTGATTTTTTCTGGTAGTGCCAGGATGTTATGCGACAAAATGGAAAGTATGCATCGATCGATTACTCTCAACTTTCAATTTGTGTACATAGCGTATTTAATCGGGATTGTATGTTTTGATAAATATGGGGGACGTGATACTTTGTGATAATAGGACTTGTCTTATTCTATATGTTATCATTTATATTTGATCAATAGAGGTACTGATTGAGGTATTGGTTAATGTTTATTCCACATTAGAAATAAGATTACTAAATAAATTCTATGAATAACTTTCTTATAATTAATTCATACTAATGAGCAAGTAAGTGAAGCTTACAGTTTACAGTGGAAACCAGCATACCCGGGTGTGCCATACATTTTGTATGGAAACCGATGGACTTTTGTGTTAAAAAATCTGTAATTTTGATTCTGTGAGACGGGGAACTCTGAAATCTTTAACTAAGGTACTTAATTACATGTAACGCAATATATCAAAAAACCAAAATTTTTAAAAATACTTAAGTAAATATTTTTTTTTTTTGCTTTTTTACCCCTTACGTCTACGACCATCATTCCCGGGTATACCATACATTTTGTATGGAAAACGATGGATTTTTGTGCTCAAAGCTCTGTAACTGGTTGTACTTATTAGAGAAGTCAAAAACTTATTCTAAGGTTAATTAGTATGTAACAAACAGTATACTAAAAAACCAAAAAAATGAAAAAATACTTAAGTTAAGTATATTTTTTTGCATTTTTCACCCCACACATCTACGACCAGCATACATGGGTATGCTATACATTTTGTATGGAAAAACGACGGATTTTTGTGTTTAAAGTTCTATAACATTGGTTGTACTTATCAGAGAAGTCTGAAAACTTAAATTAAGATTAATTAGTATGTAACAAACGTGTTTTGATTTTTTAAAAATAGTCAAAAGAATATTTTTCAATTTTTTTTAAGCCATATCATAGAAAACATTCTCGTGTAAGAACTTATTTTTTTTAAGTTGCTGGGACTTCTAGATTTGGAGATATTGATTTTTAAATTTGAAAAACATACCCGGGTATGCGGTCGTAGACATTAGGGTTAAAGTAGTTTTTATGCCTGTAACTCATTGCTATTTGTTTATTTATTCTTCTGTTAGCTGTAATGTTTTGCGCGTGCGTAAAATGTCTCGAAGGGTTCTGTTAGTGTTAAGAAACTATGTTATGTAGTTAATTTGTTGGTAATGATATTATTATTAATAACACATGATCTTGGGAGAAAATTATGTCTACCATGAATAGTCATGTTGTTTGAATAGTGTAGAATTTGCAATGTTTCGATGAAACACGTTTTAACCTCATGTAAGTTCGAGAATAGACTTGGCCCGATTCGTTTAACATTGTACCTCTATAACATGTATATTTAAAGATTCAGATTATATTTGCAATACTTTTTTATATATGGATGGTTCATACGGAAAATGTCGATCAAGCCGTTTTGAGTTTTCGAGTTTTGAGAAACAATGGTTGAAAAACTTGATTATTTTATCTATTAATTTTACATTTATGGTCGTTCTGCTTGATTTTCTGTTGGCTTTCAAAATAAATCTCGTGGTTGATATTAAAATTTGATTGCAGTTTACTTCTTCAGTTACTGAGGGTTTTTTTAGCATGATTCTACTCTTAGGTTCTAAGTAGTTCAAACTCCTGCGTAATGACATTATAGAGTAACTAGTACGTTACTAGTAACTTGTGTCTATCGGTAGGTGGTGGAATAAAACAGTAAAGCATGTATCCACATTCTAAAATCGGTTTGGAAAGAATGTCTTTAGAATAACTCGGTGATCACGAGATCTATCAATCACACAGTTTAACGCATCACAGGTGGGATTCACAATTTTAACAAGAACAAACATTCGCTTCAAATGTGTATACAACGTTCACTATCTAACAATACATATAGCATACATTTTTTTATAGTTCCAAGCGATATGGAGCAATCAAACCGATCACAGAGCGTGCTGTTTGCCAAACATACCATCCATTCAACTGGCGTGCAGGTGGCATCGATGTGTTCCATAAGACAACGTAAGATAACGACGATTATCATATCCCGAACCAGTGACGAATTGATCAAAGCATATTGGCATATCGCATCAGAGTAAAGCCGATGATGTCGATTAACTCCCGAAAAGCTCAGTGATGGCAGAACTAAATCGGCCAATGGACGAGGAACATGATGGAATTCAAACTTGCGCAAGTTTGACCCGAATGAGGTAGCAATTGGTATGTTATATTGTGTTCAGCCTAGACGGAACACATCATGTTCCAGGATTAATCACCCTGTGGGCTTTTGAACATGTCATCTGAATATATCAGTCATAAGAAGAGACGTAATTCACTGTACATACATAAGCGTTTGCAGTACTTTGCCAAAATTCAACGGACAAAGGTAAAAATCTGAAAACTATCTTGTATTTTACTGTCAAACGAGAAACCCCAACAAAATGACTACTCGGTCATTATTTTTTGTCTAAAATGTACCTATCGCGACTAGAATCGCTCGAATGTAAGTTTGAGTTGGTCACTCAACGACATTCACATGAACCATAAAAGCGAAATAATCATCACGACGGTACATCCATTTCACTCGCTGCTATCAACCTTCGTGTGGAATCCTCATCGTCGTGGGTTGAGTTACTCCGGAACGTCAGAGATTCTAGTTTTCCCCATTAGAACTTCCGCGCAGAAAGGGAACTACATGTCCTCAAGTCAAAGATTAATTGATGAGATCATTGCAAGACCAAGCAAACTGCAGGAACGCCATCGTGAGCAGGGGAACATATGTCTACACACACACACACACATACACACAGACACATACACACACACATACACCAACACATACATTTGGACTTAGTCATCGTGCCTGGGGAATGTGGACTGGTATGCTGTAGTGAAAGATACACAATACTGTTTCCCTTGCACTCCCGGCTCCCGACGTCCCTTGCTCCACACCTTCTCGTGCTGAAATGGATCACTAGTTCGTGGTGCAAGAATAAACGACAGCAGTAGAATGTACAGGCTTCGGTGTACCAAAATGGTGGGGCTCGTCAGAGTCTGCGACACACCTACCGATCGGTGGTCTACGAAATCACGCGACAAACGGCGACGACACGGCAAACCCATTCTCCGCCGCAGCGGTTTGGGATAGTGCCGCAGGACGGTCTGGTGGCTGGCGCGACCCATGCGCGGTCGGCACGCAGGGGAAGTCAGGGAATTATCGGAGCAATTTTTGTCTAGCCGCCTCCTGCCGTCGTGCCAGCAAACCGAAACCGTGCGCAGCGCACGGACGGAGCGCGTCGCAGCTTGACACCGCTGGGCATGGTCGGGCTGGCGCCACGCGGGGCGGAAACCTGGCAAAAATTAGTTTTGCAAGCGTGCGGATGCGGGACCGCCATGGGCAGACGCGACGTACGAGAGATCGGCTCAATCACATCAATCAGCGACTTAAACGCCACCCAATTACCATCCTTTTGCGCCCGATCGGAATGCGATGCCGTGCTCGTTAAAACCGAAAAATGAGAGCAGCCGGCAATATTGCGGATTAAGCGCAGTTATTGACGAGGGGGGCGCGGAGCGCATCGCCCTAGACGCAGACGCGTGCTCGGCGTTGGCGAAAATAGCCGGACAGAGAGAGAGAGAGAGAGGACCTCCGCAACGTGAGGCGTATAAATCTCGGGGCGCTACTCTTGGAGACTGCTGCCGCCAGCTGCACGAAAAACCTCTCGCGTTCTTACGGCAGTGCGGGGCCAAGGGACGATGTCGACAGGCGAACGTGATTTACATGCCCTTTTTTGTTGTTGTTGCATGGGAACTACCTCCTGAAGCGGGGGGGGGGAAACACCGCCGCCACTAGCGTTTGGAATTCCGCAAAACTGAGCGTGAATGACCATAGCGGATAGCTGCTATCACTGCAACGCTCGGAAGCGGTGTGGGGAGTCTGTGGTGATCTGTTTTTATCATCACCTCACGATCAACGCCCATTGTCTTGGCTGTCTAGGTAGGACAGATCGTCGAAAGTGAACATCTGTTGCGGGTGTATGTGAACAGGGGCAGGCGGGGGAGGCGTCAAGAATGTGGCGAAAATCAGGCGACAGCTATGGCAGCGGCAGGTTGGTGGCCGTAAGAGCGTGTTTACGTGTGGATATGGGCCACCCCCTTGGAGGTAGTCTGAACGGCCAGCATAGCAGCGAGCATAGGCTTGAACGAACGGTTGGGAAGCGGAGGGTTGGTTGGCGAGGAGACAAGAAGCGGGACCAGATTGACATCATGTTCCTAGTGCGCGTGCGCAAGTGTCTCCGACGTGTTGGTGGGCGCTGGTTATGCTGACGCAGGGCGGGGAGATGAGGAGCGATTAGCACACGACACGATGTCGCTGAAGCGTCTGTCACCTAAAACCACGATGGTGGAGCGAGCAGTGCCAAAATACGCGCAGCGAGCACGACACAGGGTAGGGTGGGCAAGGTGGAAGGGCACCACCAACGCACTACACCCCACATCCCGCTGCCGTGTTCCTGCTGGGTTGTTTTTTTTTACGTCTTAAGAGGAGCGTTAAAGTAAGGTGAAATAAACCGCGACCCGCGGCAATGCGCGCACAGTACCACCAGACCAGAGCGGCAGCGGCAGTAGGGTAGCCACCTTCGAACAGAACCGCCAGCACGCTAGTGATGAGCCGCGTCTGCAACGAGCACGATTACGACCACCACGACCACGACGACGACGGCGGAGATCTGTGTGCAAGCGATCACGGGCTTACGGCACCTGAATCCCACCGGTTGTGCGATCTCCGGCGGTGAAATCTCAGTCAGCGCTAGCCATCGGACGGCTGACGTTTGGAGCGCCCAACCAGGTAATGTAAACGGGTTCGCCAGGCGTATGGTTTCGATGATTCCAACGCGCAATTACAGTGCCCGGCCGCAGAGTTAGTGCGACAGAACGGTTTGTGAATGTGTGTCGGTGTGTGCGCGTGCATTTGTCTGTGGTTTGCGTGTGTACGTGCGGAACAGAGGGGGGAGCGCGAGGGAGCAAGAGTGGTGCCCGCTTACGGTGGCTCGAGAAATTGCAAAATATATTGCCTATCGTGTACCGACAAAAAAAACGTGTGGCGCCAAGCTGTCAACGTAACAGCTGGCAGTAGCATGCGATAGTCAAAACGGCAGCACGCCCAGGAGACGGGTTTTCTTTGTTTTGATAGGCATATTTTCACCTCCAGAATCGCGCAATCCAGACTATGTGCTAGTGGACGAGATACACGCGAACAACGAAAAGCGCAACGAACGAAAACACATCAAGAACCGTCATTACCGTCAGGCGTCGGAGAGTCTTCCGATTGTGCGCGCTGCTATTTTCCGGGCGCCGAGAAGTCCAACGGTGAGTAGGATGTGCTTGTGTGCGTGTGTGCATCTGAGGAAATGCACACGGGTGGTGGTTGATTGCACACGGAACGGGATCCATGCAGGCATGAAGGTAGGAGCATCCTCTCCCGTTGCTTCGATTTCGAGCTTCGAGCGAAGTAAGTGACGAAGCTGTTCCTTCAGGCTCGAGGCATTGGCACATCTGGCGAGGTCTGGCTGCCTGGCTGCCACAAAACTGCCGCAGACGGGTTGCTGTCGCGGTGCGGTGTAGTGATGGTTTATTTCTAAACTTCTTTTCTCCACTTCAGCCGCCCACCAGCGCAGCCCAACAGAAGCGGTTCGTCACCGGGGGCCAGCTCACGCCCGAGTACGATCAAACACATATCGAACGACGACATCGACGACATTCACCACCACAGCGAAGGACTGTGACTGTGCTACTATGCTGTGGTAGAGGAGGGTAGTACAAACCACTACGGCTACGACAGGCAGCAGCAACAGCAGCAAAACTCGAACCGTGCGTAGGGGTGTGGGAGAATAAATCTCTCGCGCGGGAAAAACAAATCGTTCGCCGATAGGGAAGAACTGAGGTAGAAAAGAACGAACAGCAGCAGTAGCAGCAGCAGCAGCAGCAGCAGCAAAAAACTCACACATACACCCTCAAACACACACATACATATATTTGAAGAAAAAAAAACGAAACACGATCACACCGGTAAGCGCGGTAAGCAAGAGTTAAGCGGCGTATCTGGAGGCCGGCGCCGCCGTGCCCGAGATGTGCTGAGACGCTCGGTGGGGACGGGGAGGGGCAAAGAGGAAGTGGGTGGGGGAGGGGAGCAAAAGGCGACCGTAAAAAGCACCGAAACCGCCGTGCCGGAGCGTCGAGCCAGTGGCGGGTGCGAATGCGAGTGAGAGACAAACGAGACAATTTATCATCGGCTCGCGTAAAAGGCCGCGTAGTGTAGTTTCGCACCAAGCGGTAGTACCAACGCCGGCCCCAGCATCGGCAGCAGCAGCAGCAGCAGCAACAGCAGCAGCGGCAGCAGCATACTATCAGCCAGCCGTGCCCGACCGCCGAAGCGAAGCGCGAACGCAACGCAGCGACGACTGCGAGACATTTCGAGCCGTTGTTGTCATTTTTGGGGCGAACGATCAGGCGTGCAACGCGAATGATTTGCAACTCGCACAGAGGTAGGTTGAAAATGGGGCTCTGATGGTGTGCAGGGTTGGTAGGGGGGTGGTAGCGGAAAGAGGAGTGGGGGAAGTGGAGGGAGGTGTTGGGTATGAATTTTCGACGCGGCTATGGCGCTGAACGCAAGCGAGCAGTACTGCTACCACCAGATACCAGATCACCGCTGCAGCAGACCGTCATCGTATCAGACGTGTACGGGTGATATCATCTGCTGCACCGGTGCGGCTAGGTGATCAGTTGGTTCATATTCGTGTAGTTTGAAATCCCAATTCCATCGGAAAATATGCATTTCAGTCGTAATCATGAATCACGCCCATTCGCACAGAGTGGCTAGTTGCTTTCATACAGATTGAGTGACAGAGGACGTGAGTTGCCTAACATAGGGCGAGCTGAGCGCAGTGGTCGTCTAAGTGCGACATTCGAAATACCTCGTCAAACATTATCCATCCAATCCTAAGATTACGATTCTGCATGCATTCGGAAACAGTTTGACTCTTAACGATGATCCTCTGTGGCAACGCCGTCTACATCTATGCGGCCGCTGAACAAACCACAAATGAACTGCGTTTCAGCGTTGAATGACGTCCATTAAATGGTTTAATTCCTAACTGACAGCTTACGATATAACTAGGAATTTGCGCAAGGATAATCCGATCTTAATCCTACCTTCGTTCCGCACGCTCAATTCGCTCGCAGAACTACACCCGTCAATAGGCCGTACGTGGAACTGCAGTGTAGGAGTTCAACGCATGTCTTTTCATTATGCCACCTAACGACCGAGTAGCACGCCTAAGTCTTGCTCGTTTTGACGGGATTTATAGTGTCATCAATGTTTATACGTTCTGCGCACACTAATCTTGCTAATCTGCAAACTGATTGTTATAGACAAGAATAATTTATTATTGTATGAGATGTAGCGTCTAACTGCTGAAATTTTGTTGAACGATATAGTGTTAACACATAATCGACCTGCATTTGTAAAGACACCTCTGTTTTTCGGGGCTTTTAAAACATACTCGTACCATATCTGGATCAGTTATTGTTTGTTTTGAGTGTTTTGAGTGGTTTTGGTAGTGTCAGCTTTCAAAGTGACAACACGTTTATAATTATGTCACTGACATTAAGGATTTATCAAAAACAGGGCTACCGAAAACCACTCTAATTTTAAATAGAAACATTTTGATACTACTGGCCAAGTTGTCCAATATACTATGGGATGTTATTTATTATAATTTATCATATTATAATTAATATTATTATAATTGATATTATTTGGATATAAACAGAGGTCGAAATGCACGCTACAACTAGACACTTATCATTAAACATAAAATATTTGGCTGAGCTATGAGCAGCAAATAAGGAAGAATAGGAAGATTATTCAAATAGAAACCTATTTGAATAGAATAAGCTACAACTAAAGTATGCCACATCAAGAAAGGATATAACGCCGTTTCTTAAATTTGAAAAGCAGTTACTCTATCATGCAAAAAATAATAGAGTTATTACTTCTTCGTAGTCAAACACGTGGAAAAGCTAGTGGATCATTGTATCTGCCGTTGATGATGTTGTTGGATGGTCGCCTGCTATACTCGTAACAATTCGCTTACTATAAAGGTGTTGCGATCGATTGTCACTATCAGACGGATGCTGCCTTTCGTAATGTTAAAGACAATGCTATGGACCATGCTGGATTTTGCAGTTTGGATTTTATATGGAGATATGAAGCACCATTTAGCTCCATATTCCGAGATGTTTGCCGAGCACTGGGCTGGGGAGATTCAACCATGAAGATGCTGTTGGCAACGACGAAGGTATTACACGGTCATCGGAAGACTCTTAGCAGATCAGCTGTTCCGTATGATAGGGGAAGCTCGAAACCGTGGGGAGCTCAACCGTCCAATCTCAACCTCTCCTGCGGCGCGCCAACCAACATCTGGCCCAAGTGTTGGGAGCGCTATTAAAAAGTGATTAGCGCGCTGGTCGTGGTCCATGATCCGGTTTTGACAGTTCGCACGGAAATGTGGATTTCGCAGCAGTGTTTTAGTCATAGCGTTCTTGGTGGCCCACCCCATGGCCGGCTGCACCTGGAAACACCGACGGTGCAGTGACGAACTTCCTCAACCCTCCCCCACCTTCACGCCACCTCTCCTCCCCTCCGGGATCGGACCGCTACGGGCGAGTCGAGATGCTCTCGCGCATCTCGCGACGTCCGCCTGCCTAGCCCCCCCCCCCGCTTTATGCATCCCGCGGTAATGAATGAAGCCCCCCGGATGCAGTTCGCGCGAGTCATCCACGCGTTCGCGACGCACGTAGCCGACGCCGGGCTTCGAGAGCACGGTGCGGGTGGGGGGGAGGGTTTGTGGCGGAAGAAGGAAGGGTTGTGTGCGAAACGAACGAGCCGACAGGAGGAACAGTTCGGCAGAGTCCGCTCCGCTCGTTCAGCCGTTTGCGCCACTCGAGTGCACGGCAGAAGAGAGAGAGCGGGAGCGAGCCAGCGAGAGCGATCTGTTGCTCGTCCGAGCGTACGGAGCTGGCGTCGGGAGAACCCGCTCCGTCTGTGCCGAGAGCGCTGGAAGGCGCCGAGCTGAGCACAGATGAGCGGGAGCGGTCCGGCCCGTTTGCTCTCTGTGGTGGTGTGTGCGAACGCGCGGTCAGCCCACCTAGACGATGGGAAGAGCCCGAGAGCCCGCGCGAGAACGACCGTTTTCGGGAGCACGAGAGAGCAAGCGAGAGAGAGAGAGAGAGAACGTGTGTGTGCGCGCGCGAGAGAGAGTGTGCGGCAGAAAAAACGTTCGATTTCCCATCTAGCGGATCACACAAGCGTGCGGCTGCTCGGAAGAGTTAGAACTGGGTGCAGTGATACAGCGAAGCGGCAGCATCAGCGCCAGGGCCAACAGCCAAACCAGCATCGACGGGGCATCGTTTTTCGCCAAAGTGATCGTTTTGATATATATATATACATTTTTTTTCGCCTCATTATTTGCCTTGCACGCTTGCAACAGTGACTGTGACCATTCGTGAACCGCCGTTAGCCGAGCGATCCGTGCCGAAGTGGGTGAGTGGTGTTGAATTCGAAATCCCTGAACCGAACACTCGAGCGTGTTTGAGTTTTGTTCCTCCTTTTCTTCTTCTGTGTCTTCTACCCTACTGCCCACTGTTGGGTGTACCTCTAAACCACCCCCCCCCACCTCCCCACCCGCACACCCCTACCCACTCCCGCCCGATACGCGAGATATATTGGTCAGTTGGCGCCACAGCAGGAAGACAAGAGCAACAGCAACAACAGCTACACAAAATCTGTATAAAGACATCGCCGCCGCCGTACCGTCACTCTAAGGAAATTGGAACTCGCGTAGTGTCTGCGGTTGCGTGTCCCCGTGTACAGTGCATCGTGCATGTGTGTGTGTGTGTGTGCGTGTACGTGTGTGATTGCAAAAAAAGGGCCGCACGAAAGTTCGCTGCAGTGTTTTCGCGGGCGGGACGAGATCGTCCCGACGTTGCCGACGAGTCAACCCTGCCGCAGCCTGCGCTCAAGCAGGCCCGCCGTGGTGGCGCATCTCATCAACCTCAATCGAAGCGGCCCGGGTTGACGCCTTGGTGCAGGTCATGTATGCCGCCAGCAACCAACCGACGTTAGCAGCGGCAGCAGTAGCGTAGTCGCACCCATCAACTTAGAGCAACGGCTCGCACGACCTCTCTTGGTCCGGCGTACACGCATTGTCCAGCGTTGACTCGCTGTTGGGTTTTGGGCTAGTGGCGTCACGCTCGTGAAACAAGGTTTGAGTTTGATGAAACTGTTTTGTTTTTTTTTGCGAACAAACGTGTTGGACATCATAGTTCATGAATTGGGGAAGCGGGATATGGAAGTTATTCGGACAGATTCACTGCGGAGACATTGGAAGATTGGGTGCTCCCAATTGGGTGTGTAGAATGTAGCCTTAGTGTCGACGCCTTCGCTGCAGTGGTACCACTAGATACCAGAGTCACCAGAGAGCAATGCTCGTTTTGACTTCCCGAGTCGAGTTCTACCTTATCTCACCTATTTCTCTCTCTATGTTCTTTTTGTCTCCCAACGCCCGTTCGCCCACCCCATCGTTTGTTCCGTGCGATGTGTTGTTTGCGTGCAGTGTCTGGCCGCGAAGCGCGAGAAAATGTAAGCAGTAGCAACCGCAGTGCAACCGGTACCGCGAGACGAACGATCGAACGAACGGACGAAACGAGCGCCGCCAGTGGCGTGCAGCCGCCCAGCAGGATCCAGCCGGGCACGCCGACCGTCGGCCGGAGAGCATCCTACCGCTGGACGCGTTCGAAGCAGCGCACGCGCAAGCGCAGAAAACGCAAGACCGCCTCCGCCGGGCCGCCACCGGTGTCCTGGTGCGCCGGTGTCCTGGTGCGGTAAGGATCGCGCACATCGCCTCCAGGTGCGTGAGTACGCCAGCGCGATGCCGGTGCGATGCCGGGGCGGCCGCTTATTACCGCGACCGACAGAACCGTCCGCGAATGCGCACACGAACCACTCAGACGCACACACACACGCCGTGCCGCATCCTTTGGCTCCCCCCGGGCGCACCAATCAGGAGGGGAAAACACCCGATGGCGAAAAAAAACACAAATTAAGAGGGAATTCCCCAGGCCGGGTGCTTTCGAAAGCCCGGTAGCAGATCGCATCGCGGGAACCCCATGCACACGGGCGTTTCGGTACCCCCGGGGGCCGCCTCAAGGCAGGTCCTTTTTGTAGCGCGCGTGCAGCACCCGTGCTGCATTCGTGCGTGCGCACATGGACATGTGTGTGTGTGTGTGTTTGCGTGCGCGCGCGCGTGTGTGTGCATGCGCAGGTGTGACCTGTGCTGAGGGCTCCGCGTCGCCAGGACGGTTCAGTCGCTCGCGAGAAGCTGCCCAGTGCACAAGCGCGACATTTGTCGTAGAAACCCCCGGAAGCCGACATCAGAGCCTGTTCAAAATTTGTATCGCTAATTGTTTGTTTTTTTTTTTTATGTTTCGTTGTTTGTTGGTGAACAGTGTCCTATCAATCTAGCGAGGATATTTTTGCCTCGTGCCTGTGTACTGTGAATCTGCCGTTCAGTGTGTGCCAAGATGTGCGAAGGTGACAGAAGCTAGCCGAACGAAAGCAAGAACGTGTGAACAGCGTCGGAAGCTGCGAAAGCATGCTCTAGACATACACACACACATCAGAGGAAGGTGAAGCGAAACGTGCTACTCAGTTATAGGCGCAAAGCACAGAAAAAAAACCCCCAACATACTTAACACGGTGTGAGTGCGGAGAAAACCAGATCAGTGGTATACAGTGGATTAGACCATAGTGAAGCAGGTGAAACATACGCGCACGGACGGTACAACCGCGGCGGCGGAACCGAAAAACTCTACCAACCCTTCACGGTGCTCCTCAGGAGTGGAGCCGGGGACGCAGCAGCGCGGTACAGCATCAGCGATCGCGCGATGGCTAAATTTATCGCGACACTTTGTCTCTTGTGGCTGTCGGTGGTGATGCTGATCGGGTTCGCATCCCGACCGGTCGCAGCCCGTCGCCATCCGCTGCTGATCGAGGACGAAGGAGCGCGCCGTAACAGACCGGCAGGTAGGTTGACCACCCCACTTTTCAATTTCGCATGACTTATCGCGGCGGCGGCAAAAAGGGCGACCAAACGTCGACTTACTAATTCGGGGCGGTTTGCGGAAGTCGTCGCCGCCGCTCCCAGCTGTGCACCGGCCCGGCCCGGTGAACGATGCCACCGGGAGACGTCAGTTGCCGATCACGAGATATCTATTTTCGCCCTCGCGCCCTTTCAGCGTGAGCGAGTCGCGCAACCCGAATCGAACCACACCTCCGTTCGGCCGTGATTGGTCCGCGGGTGGTTAATTGAAAAAAAAAAGGCTCGTCCCCAACGTCATTCCTGAGCGCCTGGGGATCCCGGAAGCGTTGGAATCGATTGCGGACGTGGTTGGTGACGTTCGGGGGTATGTTAGCTACCTAGAACCTCGCGCCAAACTTGCCTCTGTCCGCCGTGGACGAAGATGTGCCATGTCCAGTAATATCCGGCAACATCCTGGACAATTTTTGATCGTGATTGCGGGGTTATATAAGAGCGTTTGCTTGCAGCGTTTGACGCGCGCGCGGATTTCTATCGCTCGACGGATCTAGTCGCCAATCGAAGGAGGGGGAGAGTGTGCAAAGCGCAAAGGTGTAACCGATCGGAAGGCAGATGAGCCAGCACCGAGTACCTATTTTGAACGGTTTGCAATCTGCGCCGTGTGCGGTGATGCGTGGCAAAATATGTCATAACCGCATGGGGCCACCCGATAGCAAATCGCAGGCAACAGCCAAATAACGCAGGATAATTTGTCGATTATTGCCGCCGGTTCCGCTCTGTGCAGCAACCTTCCCGTGGCGTGGCTACCGTGCTGTGACCGGACGTCGAATTCGGTCGTAGTTTGTTTGACGCATCTGTGATGTCGGGATACTGCGCACATGTACTGCGCCGCGGACGGCTGCTGTGGTGATTTAGACATCCAGCGCGCTTCTCGGGCCAGGTGGCCTAAAAAGGTGTCCTAGGACTTCGGCCGGCATGAATTACAGCGTAAACTGAATTAAAGAACCGCTTCTTTTGTCCCACCGATCGGCACACTCTGAATAGCACCGCCAGGCGTAGACAATTTGGCTTCCAGCGTGGAGAATTTGGACCGTCCTTCGGTGCTGGCGGGAACGGGAAGCTATTTACCTACCCTTCCCACTTTTGACACGTCCAACGGTGATATACATGCGACCGTTTGGTCTCCGTGGTGCTGCCGGATCTACCTGCGCGGCCTACCTGAGCAAAGGCGCGCTCTCTCTCTCTCTCTCACCATTGGGAGTCACGGGAGGGTGTTGGCCGTGGGACGGCCGGACCGAAAGATTACCAAAACGGAGACAAAATTCATTCTTGGTGTTCTTACCGAGAACCTTTTTCCTCCTCCCAACAACCTTCTCTTCCAGCGCCCTTCACGTGGTCCTAGATAACAGATGTGCGTGCCAACCCTGCTCCAGCACGCTACACGGTTTCATTCCATTTCGTTCGCTGTTGTGGCTGCTGCCGGTGGTGCGCACGACAGAAAAAAAATCCCGCCATAAAGATGGCGACCTCGGTCGCACGGTAAATACATAATTTTCGCTGCGTGCGCCTTTTGCACAAACTCATTTGCGAAAGGTGGGCTCCCTGTGGCGAGCCATCCCTTCGGCGAGTCTCGCCGAGCGCGGAGTTTGTGGAATGTGTACCGGGAGCGTCATATCCAATTCCGAGGAATGCCATCCCAAGCGCTATTTCTCGGAAGTAGCACCTCCTTAATCCGGAAGTTTGGTTTCAGTTTTGCAAACGGTGCTCCTGCTGGGACGATTGCAACCGATCGTCAAGCGATCGTGTGCTAGAGGGGGGGGGGTTGTGCTGCAGGTACGTGCCGCTCATCTTTTTGCTTCCCGTCCCACGGGCACCGAAAGCTTTTGTGTGCGCCCGCCGTGCCGTTCGGGGTGCTTACATTCCTGTGCGCATCATGCCTCTTCGAGGCGCAAATGGTTGCACTTCCAGGAATTGTGGGCCGTTCAACCTGGGCAAAAACCGCCCCTGCTCCGTGAGGGTAACCGGAAACGTAACGGAACACTATCCACACATTCCACTCCCCTCCCCCCCTCCCCTCCACCGGTCGCAATATTTTGCGCGTTGGGGAGTGCAGTACTGCTCATTTGAATTGCGCACCGCCGGAGAAGACGACGCAAAGCGCAAAAGGCGTAAAGATGAGCTGCGGAACTGCTCCTTTCCAACGTCCAGCACTGCCGGCTGTAGCGTGCGTGGAATGCGCAGGCGCTCCTAGCTGAAACGCTGTTGCAGCGATTCCATCGCGAACGAAACGAACACGAAGAGGATCTCCAATATTCAATTTCAACTACCGTTTCAACTGTAACTGAACTTGTAAGGCTAGTTGATGTTTTTTTTTGCGCAACAGCTTGTTGCGACCACTTCATTCCCGCTTGTCTGTGGATAATATTGGTTTGAATAAACGTAAACTTTATGAAAAAAACCTTGCGGAATCGAGTAGCAAAGCAAAGGAGAATGGGTTTTTGGAGCACCACTGTGAGGTTTTGTTCCTGTTGGGATGTAATCAGAGACTCCAAACGGAGCTTCACGACGATATGTCTATGAGTGGAGCGCAGTACGCGCTAGGTTGACTAACAGCAAAATTTTACAGAGTGCAGAGGTGACTGTCGCGGTCATAGATGCATTATTTTTCAGAAAATTTAATCAGTCACTCCCCTTCTCCAGCTTCTGCCAGTTTGAAGAAATGCCGCAGAACGGCAAAAACAAATCAAAATATATCGTCACTCTTGTTTTGGAGCAGGATCTGGATAATAGACTCATAGAGTCGATCGCATAGGCTTCATATCAAGTGGGAGTTTCGTGCTGTGCCGTAAGACGCTCAAGCGTGGGGGGAAAAAGCTGGGGAGAAAATGTAGGCCACACGAAATCGTGCAGCGGAAGATGGCGCCCGCACGCCTGTTTGAAAAGGGATAAAGGATTAATGTTTGTATGGGGACCAGAACTGCAGGGGATAGGTGGGTAGCGAAGCTTGCAGGTCAGCTAGGAAGAAGAAGTCAGGCACCGTAATGATGATCCGGAGTGTACACTTTCACATACAGAGACGGGTGTTGGAAATGAAAGATGCATATGCCGTGAGGTCTTAGAGACTTGCTTGATTTGGAGACCAAATAACCGAATAGCGTCTCCAAACGATGTCTCTACAGATACTTTACGCCACCCCGTACAACTGCTATCTCTCTCTCTCTCTCACTCTCTCTCCATCTATCGCTTTCTCTCTCTCTCTCTCTCTCTCTCTCTCTCTCTCTCTCT
>KB673024.1:626370-666104 GCA_000349145.1 Anopheles dirus
TTCTCTCTCTCTCTCTCTCTCTCTCTCTCTCTCTATCTGCTATTCAAACCTTCCTACTGAATAATGAAACACATATGAAAACAACGACAAAACAACAATCCAATTAATCGTACCGAGCCTACGCGTTTAATAAAGCGAAAAGGATGAGTCCATAAGCGTGAAGAGGAGGCTGCGCTCAAGTGCGAAGGAGACGGAAAAGTGAGCAGAAAGTGTGGCGTGGTGCCGATGGTTCCCCACCTTGCAGTTTCACCGTAGTCCACTATGTGTGTGTCCACTATGTGTGTTGTCTCCTCGCACATGTCCTCCTCTGCGGCTGTATTGTAAATGGAACCTACAAGCAGCGTTTGCTCTATCTAGACTATTTTTAGTGAATTCACCGCCGACTAGCCGCACTATTTGTGCCATAAGAGCTCCTCTCGTGCGCTCGTGTGTGCAGTGTGTCTCGCTGCCTAGCCTGTTTTTGCTGCATACCGGACGGTGAGGGCATCGGCGGAGTCATAGCTATATCGAAGAAACATGTCAATGAATTGGGATAAGTTAGTGTTCGACAAAGTGAGCACGGTACCGAGGTAGGTCTCCGCGCCGAAGTGCGGGAAGTGCATGCGAGGACGTCCTTTCGCTTCTTCGCAAGTCAACGTATGCGATGTCCAGCTAGTAGCGCGCGAGGCAGGTGGAGCGGGTGTCTACTACCTGCCGTCTACAACTTAAATCCCGACTGCGCTCCATAAGACGAGACGGAACCTGCTGAAGCTGGGTCGGTTCGGATCATAAAAACTTCAAGCTAATAACCTGCCGGCGGCCGTGCAACGACAGGGGGGGCGAGGGTTTAGGATCGTGGAATGTGGGTGATGAGCAGGGCAGCACAACAAAACCGATATGTGTCTATACGTGCTGGGGTTGCTACAATCGTGCTCTCGGGCGCGCAGCGTGTGAGCATCATTATGTGCACTCGCAAGTCACGTCATCTCGCAACGGGTCGCCACCATGTCGTCGAAGGGGCGGCTACTACGCGCGACCAGCGCCCGAGACTACTAAAACACTTACACACGGTTGTACGCATCTTACATTTGCTTACGGAGCGGATTGACAGCGGGTGAGACACTAACGACGACAGCAACGACGACGACTACGACGAAAAAAAAAGCATCTTGCGAGGGAGGAGAGGCGTTTCAAGCAAACGACACATCAAACGCGTATGCAGAAAAGGATGCGAATGGTAGCGGAAGGACGCGGTGGAGTGGAATGTCGGATGAGGGCATGCGAGGGAGGGAGGGAGGAGAGTGGAATGGCGTTGCGTTGCGTCTCGAGCGCGCGACATGAATTGACTTCGCGCAATTTAAAGTTCAACCGCATACCATGGGTTGCTATTTTTGCAAAACCCATCCAACGCAGATCTACACGTACACGTCCACCAACACGCACCAACACACACACACGCACACACACACGGATACACAAGCTGTTGACAAGCCTGACTTGGTTAGCAGAGCGTCACACGGCACGTCTATCTCGTCCTCCCTTTTGGGTAATGCATTCGGTATGTGGGGTAGCCGCGGTCGTGAAAGCGCCCGCGATTACTTCTGGGCCCGCGATACACGCTGGCCGTTGCGGGTAGTTTTTTCGCATTTATGCAGAGCGGCAGAGGTGCCCGCGTCGAAGTCAAGTGTTGTCTTCTCCAGCGGCACACGGTTGAGGTGAGACGGTTCCCACGGAGGCACCCACTTTCTGGTGCTCGACGCACCAAAGACGGTGTCGTGGGGCAGAACTTCCCCGACGCATCTATATGGCGAGATGCCAAATACCGCACGATAATCGATCTTCCGTGTCCGCGGCGTTTGGCGCGTTAAATGCCGGAGAACATGAAACCGTCATTACCGTTGCGCCGCGGGCAGAGGGTGACTGCCACTACCTGGCGGCGCATTTTTGCACGTCCCGTCGTCGTCCCGGGCGAGGATGGTGCGGCGCAGTGTATCGCCGTGGCGTTAGATCCCCACTGCGGCACTTTCGGCCGTCCTACTCCCGTTCGCTGGTGTTCCCGGGACAGCGCGACACGCTTTGATCTGCGGAACCACTTCAGAACCACCGGTTCCAGGCTCCTGCCAGTCTCACCGAGTCTGGCACCCCGGGCCCGGCGACTGCATCGCATTCCAGAGGTTCGACAGAACGGCTCCACGCCCTTTCGCCTCTCTCTCTCTCTCACCGTAGGAACCTGGAAGATACATGCCACGATAAGGAAAGAGAGAGAGAGAGATGGCGGCAGAAGAAGAGGAGTGTTTATAGCCAGGTGAGGGTCGCGCCGCCACCAGGTCTGGCCAGCTCGCTGCAACAACGGTGTGGTGGAGTAGTTGAGGCATCATATCGCATTCTGTTTCGTTTATTTTGTTGTTCGGCTCCGATTTTTCTGTGCCGCCGACGTTTGTACGTTTGCCACCGACGTCGATCGATCGGTATGCTAGCTGCACACACACGCACATCGCAGGAAGACAAACACACCTCCCCCTGGAACGACCCTGCACTGGCTGACGTTGCCCGGTGCCCGGTTTCGGCTCCACTCAGAGACGACGGTACGTCTCGTCAGTCTCAGGCCCGGTGTCCCGGGCAGGGGACGGCTCGAACAGGTTGGACGGACGGGCGTAATCTAACATCGTGCCCGACCACCTCGCTCGCTTTCTCGCTCTCCATCTTTCTCTCCTCTTGAGAAAGCATTGGCGGCTCTCAACTCCCCCCCCCCCTCGCCTTCCAACCCGTTAGTGTAAACAGGCCGGTGCGATCGTGTTTATCGAACTGTCAACGACCCCGCCATCATCAGAACCGCCGAGGGCCGGGAGCGGTTCTCCTGGCAGGCAGGCGGATACGGGCTGAAAGATTGATGCCGGCTCCGAAGGTGTTGGCCAGCCGCGGTGCAGCTGGATACGTACGCTTTCCTTTTCGGTGCGTGTGCGCGCATCGCGGAAAGGGTTTATTGCTGCGCTCGTTACTGACGCCGCCGCCGCCGCCGCCGGTACTGCCCAAACATTGTGACCCTATCGAGTGTCAGTGTTGTTTGAGGTGTTGTAAATTTCGGCCCGCGGACATCAAAACACATCTTGCGGACGCGGTTCCCGACACCTTTTTCCAGTGTTCGCACCTGATCGCTCTATTAACATTTCTTCGCCTTCCCGCTGGCTGGCTGGTTGGCGGATTTCGTCACCTTTCTGTCACCCAGCTTGGTGCGGTTGTGTGTGGGTGTGTATGTGTGTGTGTGTGTGTGTGTGTGTGTGTGTAACGCGGTGTGTTGGCTTTGGACGAGACCCAGACCCGCTGTCAGGAGAAATACGGCTGCACAGCTGCAGAGTTGCGCCCCGATTATCTGATTTCGCCTGCAATCGGCCATCGCACGGACGTGCAAGTGGGCGGTGGTGCTGTTGTTTTAATTAATAGCCCCCCCCCCCCCACCGCTTCCCCCCGCCCTCTCTCTTGCCTGTTAAGGACTGACCTCATCTCACCTTGTGGCAGTCAAGCGTCTGCCAACGTCTGGTCGCATCTCTGTTGTTTGCGCTCACGCGTTCATCCAACGCTGCCTACCAACCCCAACCGACTCTTGGGATTTCGCAGAGGTTAACTACATCAGGCTGTTGCGGATTTGGCCCGGTTGGGGGCGGTTTGGCGCGATCTTCCCGATGAGTCAGTGATGTCACAGTGCCGGAAACGAGAAAGTTTCCAACTACTCCGTGCGGACGTCCTTTTGAAGGTGACAATGCGTTGGAGAGGGGGGGGGGCATCGAGACAATGCTGACTCCTCGGGGTGTCGCGGTCCAGCGTGTGGAGAAATCAACACAGCAGGATAACACAGATCATTCCAATCAATAGCGCACATCCACCCACTCACACACGTACACGGGCGTCGCGAACCAAACGACACCCCCGCCATGTCGGCGGAGTTCGGTGGACGGGAAATCAACATGAATGACGGATTGGAAGCTGAATGCGCGTCTGCGCAGGCGGCTCATGTTTGTTAAATTTAAATTTATGCTAAAAACATTCCCCTCCACCAATCGCTGCAGCGGGCGGTGGACGTTGAGCTAGAATTGAAGATCGACGATCCCGCCGCCATGTTGTTCACTGCACTGGCAGTGGAACCGCGCAGAAACGGAACAATTGCGAAACGGTACCGATGGGGAGGGATGGGAATGATTGTGTCTGGGATTGTCGGAATGCCGCGCGAAGGTTCCGCCGCTCCTGTGTTCGTACTGAGGGTGTAGTACACTGTGTGGTGACCTGCAAAAACGGTGACTTTGAAGACTATTTCTTTAGAAGATCACTAGAGCTGTGTTAAGATCAATAGAACAAGAGAGGGAATAGATATGTTTATTCTGTAGCTATCAGACTTTGGGAACCAATTTTCGTGCTTTAAATGGGTAGCTTCTTTGGTGTCGCGTGACATCTCCGTCGGACATCATTGGGGATGCCGTACATGTGGAAATTAAATCAAAATCAAGATTTTTCTCTCTTCATTAAACAAAATTCATTGCATCGTACGTGGATTTTTTTTTAATTAGGTTAGCAATGAAAAGTTGACAACATTTTTAAAACAAAAATGAGGTAAAGCTTGAACCGAAGAGACTTTTTTTTTGTGATACATGAGATGAGATGGCGATTACATATACAAAATGGTGTAGAATTCAAACATGAAATGCTCAAATCGAATCGAACGAACCGGATGTCCGGAGGTAATCGAGTTCGATAAGTGTCCGGTTCGTGGGACACTGCATATCTTTGAATTGGAGTGTCTCCCGAACTTTGGATGAAGTTGGACGATAAAGCAGACCAGAGAACTTTCGCCAGCCAACAAGAGGAACCTATTTCGCTAGTTGATGTGTTATTCGCAGAGTGTACCACCCCCTCAAAAGGGTGCGCAATTTTGGCGTGATGCGTGAAGACCGCCCCCAGACAACGCGCGAACCGTGTGTGGGGGGGAGGGTTCTGTTTTTGTTTTGTTTTGTTTCGGCAGCGAGCGTGCCTTACTTCTGCTGTTATTATTTATATTCAACAATGTCTCCTCGCCCATCAACAAAGCGCAAGATGTGGTGCGCTCCTACGGATGTGACTGTCGTTTTGCTTTGGTGCTCGACTGCTTGTCGCCTCTGTCACCCACATCCATCCCCCCTCCCCCTCCCTTCATCCACCCACCACCCTCCCCACCAACGAGAGCCGTTTAGTTTAATTTAATGATGATATCATCGGTTTGGTTCTTTTTGGAACAACTTAGTTGTTGTTTTTTGCCGTCTCTCTCGCTCCCGGGCGCTGTCGTGGCGCATCCTTCGCGCTCGCCACCCACAATAGCTGTGCTGCATTCTCACACCGTTTCGGCTCGTGCGGTTCGACGCGTGGATGCGACCGTGTGTGTGTGTTGCGAAAGGATTCGGCCGATCTCGGCAGGTGTGTGACGGGTGGGTCCCCCTTCGCTCAAAGTGTGGGACTTCGACGTGGTTTCCTGCCCGCCTGGCCGCGCTCTTTACCCCTCACCGACGCACCTAATTGGTGGGGAATCAATCATACCCCCGGTGCACTTATCCTGCTGCTACAGCGCGCTCGCGAAGGCGTCCCACGCAACGCACCACTTTTGTGACTCTCGTGCCTGCGCAAATGCAAATATGTGAGCATCGCCACCGCCAGCATGCGCATAACGCGCGCAATAAATTATCCGTGTGCGGGCGGCTTGGAGGTGGGGTGGGGTGTGGTGGGTGGTGGGAGCGGGTGATGGGAATGGTCCACATCCGAGCGGTCATAATTTTCCAGCCAAACAGCCGAAATAATATCAAATAAATTGGTTTCGTGCCGTGCCCCGCCGTCCGTGCAGTCCGAGCGTTCGAGCAGAAGAGTAAAAAAAACAACAACAAAAACATATGAAAAATCTAACATACACACACACACACGCAGAAGAGAAAGAAACAGAAGAAGAACAAGTAACAACTCGGTGATGGTGTCCAGTCCGCCAAGAAAATAGCACAAGAAGAAGAAGAAAAAGAAGAAAAGCGAGAAAACGAATTCAAATGGAGGGAGACGAAAGAAAAAAAAATCAAACAAAACCGCCTCGAAAAAAGTGTGGCAGAAATGGGAATCGGGATGCAGCAGCAGCCACAGAAGTGAAGACAAAAAAAAACAAAACACACACACACACACGAAATCGGCGCTCCGAAAAGGGGAGCGCGGCCTGGGGTGGCTGGGAGAGAGGAGGAAGAAAATTAACACACACACCAAAAGGCGTAAAAGCGCAACGCTGCTGCTCCTCCATCGCATCGGAGGGGAGGGGGGGGGGTGGATGGGTGGCGGGCGTGCTTCATGTTTCTTTATTTATTTATTAATCGCGTAGGAGGAGCGAAACGGGCCAGCCCATCATCGTCGGCTCCGGGGAAGATGATCGATGGGTCGTGGCTGCGGCTCGCCGGCCGGGGCGGGGGTTCGTGGGTATGGCGGGTGAGGTGAGGTGGGGCAAGATGTGTGGCGGGTGATTACTTGAGACTCGATGGAGCCATTTTTACGCCACGCCAGATGGTCGCGCGCGCTTCGCCGTCGGTCGTGCTTTTTCGGAATCCGTTCATTCGCTGCTCGTGCTGGTGTTGTTGTTCCTGCCAACCCCCGGCCACCCCCTCCCCCGCGCCATCGTTTGATGCACTTTTCTTCGGGTCCGGGCCCCGGGACGGAACGGACGGGGAGGATTCAGTTTTTATTGGTGTTGAATTGGTTGCTAATGCATATGATTGCCTTTAATTGACGAGACCGGCACCGGGCGCGCACGCACTGCTGCGAGCTAATGATGAATGTGCGCCTCTGTGCGTGTGTGTGTGTGTGTGTGTGTGTGTGTGTGTGTGTGTGTACGAAGGCTGGAAGAGCAAGCCGGGCGGGATGGTGCGGATCGTTCTGAAGTGGTGCAGTGTTTGCCAGCACAAATGGAACACACTTTTCCACCTCCCGTCTGCAGCGGGCGCGGGATGGATGGATCGTCTGCAGATTTTGGACACACTCACACACACACACACACGCAGCAGGCGCGCGCGCGCGCCAAAAATGAAAAAGGAAACGAAAACGACAGACGAAGTGGTCGCGGCACGCGAGACCCGAGAGCGCGATCTCATTTTCTTCTCAACTTCCACCCATCGCCTCCCGCCCCACCCCACCATACTCTCCCTCCTCCCCATCCCCACCCCCCCTCTCGCGGAGACTGGGACTGCAAGATCATTTTCTATTTTTGCGCTTCATTGGCGTATGATTTGTGGTTCGTAATTTGTATGAGATGGATTCTGCCGGCTATAACAGCCTGTGAGCTATAGCAACAACAACAAAAAACAGGGAGGGAGACAAGGGTGGGGAAGGAGGGGGATGGTGGTGGCAGCGAGAAAAGAACGGGCGTAGATGTCGATCAAGATATTAAAATTATTATTATTGTTATTATTATTATTATTATTATTATTATTAATATTAATATGACGATCGGGTGTGACGACTCCTCTGCCACAGGGGAGAGATTGGGGCTCCTTCCTCCAGGAGATGAACGGAGTGGAGTGGAGGGGTCGGGAATTTTCCATTCCGATCACACACACGCAACCACGCACGCACGCCCCGTTTCGTCCGTGTGCGATGCGCCATTCCGTATGTAGATGCGTTCGTTTTTCGCCTTTTGACATTCACGCTGACAGCTCCACTGACAGGACAGGGCAGAAGAAACCCCTGCAGGAGGAGGGGGATGAATCACATCCGGTGACACGGAGCTGCGCTGCGCGGTTACGGGCCACCGGTTGCGCAGAATGGGCCGCACTATTCGCGGCATTCGCGGCGGACCCGTCCGACGTCCTGTGCATACCAACTAGTATCTGGCCCAGGTACCGGGAGGTGGCGGTGCGTTGGAACGGTGGCGCTGATGCTGCGGACGGCTTCGGCGTAGTTGTTGCGTAGCTGTAAGTTTGTTGTGTGTGTGTGTGTGTGTTGCTGTTTGTTTGCCAGGAAGCTCAATCCCTCAGCGATCCATCAACGCTTCCGACGGCGATGGCTTGACCTTGATCTTCTCGGTACTCGGTTCGCGGTGGAGGCACCGGCGCACGGAACAGACGGGAAGAGCGGGAGGGGAGGGGGGTAGAGGAGGAGGGCAGCAGGCCGGAGGCAGCAGGAGGTGTCTTACATCATGCGCGCCAGTGTCGCTGGGGGACACTGACGCTGCGAAACTTAAAAGTCGCGCGGCTGCCGTCCGTCCGGGACATATTTTTATCCGCGCCGTACACGCGAGCGCGCGCGCACGGAAACCGTCACTCCCGACATTCGATCACCTTACATAATTTAAGCCGGGGTTTTCGGCCCGTCCGGGGGAGGTGGTGTGGTAACGCTCTCGCCCAACGCAACAACGAGTCACACAACGGTGCGGCCGATGAATGGGACAATAAATTACACGACCGAACTACGTCTTGCGGAGCACGATGTCTGGTGGGACACCGAGCGGGGCGTGGGTGTCACCGTGGTGGTTCCAGTTCAGTGATGATGAATAGCGAATTACGCTCCGGGACGAACCAGGCGACAGTTGCCAGTAGGAGGGTGCCACGCGAACGAGAACCCAACCTTTGCTCGGAGCGAACTTTGTTGAAGCACTCTATGTAGTTCTAAGTCTATGTCCGAAGAGCTACGAAGCGTTCCATCCCGTGCCGTTGCACACTTTTTGCCTGCTACATGCGAGTGTCAAGAAGCAACGCCTTGAGTACACCAGGAGACACCTACTGGATATGGAGGAGCGAGAAGAAGCCGCCGTGCAAAAACTTAAAGACCCGAACCAAACACAGACCTCCGCGAGCCTCCACAGTTTCAAACTTTTCGGAACTAACCGCGAGCAGGATCGGTCGGTTGGGAAGCGGCAGGATGGGCGAGGGTGGGAACCGCGGAGGAGTTCGGCTAACAAACGGGCCGTTTGGCAGCGGAACCGACTCATCGATCGCGATCGCGCAAATTGGTGGCGCCAGTTATTAACTAATCTTTTTTGTGTTGCTCTTCCGCCGTGCGGATTTGCGCTGTTTTTGCTTCTGCTGGGCTCACATCCTTCTGCGCGGTTCGGAGCTCTTCGTTCCTGGCACTAATGCCATCGTCTGCGTGCGCTGTGTTGTGGCTCGGTGGTGGTAGTGGTGGGGGCCCGGTCTAGGCTGTACCGGTTTTTGTAGGTTAAACCGCACACGTCCGGGTGTTGGTTCGTGCATGTTCACGCTTCTTTCCCACTAATGTTTTCTATTGCTTCTCTCCGTCTTCTCCCATTGCAGAGTGCCAGTTTGGAAAGACCATACGCGAGCTGCATACGACCTGGTTTGCGGATCTGGGCCCCCCGTTCGGGGTGATGTACTGCATCATGTGCGAATGCGTACCGGTAAGTGTGTTGACCTACGTTGCACGCCGATGTAGAATGTTTTAGTAGCTGGTCGTTACCGGGTCGTCACCGGGACGTAAACTTTTCAGCTCGTAAGCGACGCGAACACGCCGGTCGGTTGTCCAGTCGTTTGTCCGTGTTGCCCTGCCGCGAGGAAAACTGATTCGAATGGCTGCGATGCTCACGCTTATCCTTGTTGCCCTCGTCATCGCTCCGGCGTGCTGGTGGAGCACCGTGGTGCCGATATCTGAAGGTCCGCCCCGGAGCGCCTTGTCAAGTTTGGAAGCGTGGGCGAGACCGGGCTGCGAGGGAGGAATGAAGGATTTATTGCCGTGTCAATGTCATCGGCCATCCACCGTCGGGCGGACCTGCGGCTAATGAATTAATTATTCCGGTCTCCATTTTTTCGTCACGTTTGCTTCCACCGCGAGGCAACCGATTTCATTCAGCTTCATAACTCTTACCATCACGCCGCTGTTTACTGATACCCACTCTCTCTCTCTTTCTTTTTTCCCTCTCTTTATCTCTCTCTCTCTCTCTTCCGTGTAGTTCCAGAAAAAGCGACGCGTCGTTGGACGGGTGCAGTGTCGTAACATCAAGAACGAGTGCCCAAAGCCAACCTGCGACGATCCCATCCTGCTGCCGGGAAGATGCTGCAAGACCTGTCCGGGAGACGCTCAGAGTAAGTGAAACCGCACCGCCGTTAGGCTGTTCGTGACTTTTTGGCGGGCGGGCGGTTGACGAGACGTGTATCCCAAGATTTCGAAGGTCACGAGACGCCTGGCGAGCCTTCCTGCTTGCTAATATTGTTGTTGCTGCTGCGGCTGTTGCATTGTTGTTGTATTTTTTGTTTGCACTACAATGCCCAACGCACTCACGCTAGGCGCCAGCTCTTCCAGTCCCTGTGCATGCTGGAGCGATCGTTGAGAGTTCAATCCGAGATGAGACGGCGCAAGTCGCTCGGGTCACTTGCACGGGCGCAGGCTTCCGTGGAAGTTGAGCCGAAGCGAAACACCGCGGACACCTCGGAGTGGGGCGAACAGGGGATACTGCAGCGGCAGCGAAGCAAAAACACAAAATCGCACCCCCTCCCAGAGCGCCAAATGACGTAGTGTCTTGAGGCGACGGCGCCATCGCGGTGCTCTACACGCTCTTCCGATTGCGCCAGTAGATTTTACGCGCGTATTTTGCGCCACCTAGTCTTCCGCGTCCCTCGCACTCGCTCTCGCAGCTCCCTCTCTCTCTCTCTCTCTCTATCTCTCCCCCTAGCTCCGGTGCGTTTGCAAACTCACTCTCGCTCTCTCTTTTCGCCACACGATGGATCGATCTCCCGGCCTCGCCGCCGCTGCCGCCGCACTACTATCTGCACCATCTCGGGACGGTTCAGACTTCTTTTTTTCTTAGAGCCCACCCTCTCTCTCTCTGTCCCTTCCCCCCCTGAGGTGATCCACCTGGTTCAAGCACCCGCCCACTGTCGCACGGTGCGCCTTTCCGCGAAACCCGACACCCACTCCGGCGCGCCGAGTGAATAGGCAGGTTCGGTCTCCAGTAGCCCGGCGCTACGTGCACCGGACCGTGTTGACCGCAATCGTTATCACCTTGTCAGGGCGCCCGGCCCAGCTCGGCTGATATCACCGTCTGTAAATCGCATCTGCTGCTGCCACCGGCGGCTCCCTGACGCACGCTGCCCCATAACCCGTTGTTTGACCTGTCGCCCGTACCTTGCCGCGGGTTGCCTTGAGCTGTGGTGGATGTGGATTGGATCGTCTGTTCGCTGGCACGGACATTGGCGACCACCAGCCCGGACTTTCCTTTGTTTTGAAGAACTCCCGGCTCTCGTTGGAGCCTGCAGGCACTCGTCGCTGCCCAGCTGTTGTGTGAGGATGTTCCCCGTTGGGCACACTTTATCTCCGGACGTCCCCGTCAAGAGCGTGCTGGAGCATCTCAGAAACGGAAGCATCACGATTGGTCATATGTCGTCCCGAAGTGCACTTCTTGTCTGGGAGTCCCCAGCTCTCACAAACTTATGGGTGTGCGATACGCAACTTGTGCGAAAAACACTTCCTTCTCCGCACACACATAAACACACATAAACACACACACATCAGGTTATGTAATGTGGTCGTGCGCACACCACTACACCGCAGATATAGGCCGGGTTGCCGTGGCGCCGTTTGCTGACCTCGACCGATTTTCCCTTTGGTAGGTGTACCAACTTCTGCTCGTGTGGCTGTATATGTGCGCGTGTGTGCGGGCGCGAGCTGTGCACGTTGGTGTTGTGGTACTAACATTGATAGCAAGCTCGCCGCCCATTCCGGTGCCGTACGCGCAAGCTCCACCACGGCCCTGGCCCTACCGGCTCGCTTATGCTAGGTCCTGCCGCTGATTGTGCATTCCTTTCAAAGCCTCCACTCGCCATCTTTCTCATATCCAGTGCGCCCTTGCCTCGGCTAGAACAGTGGCCTGCCAGGTCGTTCTAACAGCTTCACTATCTCCGGGATACACACAGACACACGCGTACGAACGCAAGCCCACCAAGTTCGTAGGGGTGGTGTGCAAGTTTAAAAGGCCCCAACACGAGACGGTGAGCCTGAGCCGGGGAGAGGTGCAAGGGGGTCGTGGATGCTGCCGTGTAGTTTCAGCGCATTATCACAATGCGGTCGTTTGTCTGTCCCGCCCGTACCCGGTCGTCCGAACTTTTCGGAGCCGATTTGCGACAGCTTCACCTCAATTCGCTTCCGCTCCGATGCGCTGCATAAGTGGCCATCCGCAACCCTCGCGCGCAGGTTCTCGCGCCCGATCCGAGAGCCGATAGCTGGCTGGGGCCCCGTTTGCGGAAGCTTTCCATCGACGGCCGAGGCGTGCCGTGCGGAATTTACGCACTTAGCGCAGGCATTCGATGAAATCGCGCTTGGTGAAGTCCGGTGGCGGCCTCCATCACCGGTGCGTTCCTAGTGTGCGTTTTTTTGTTGTTGTTGTTGTTTGGCACAGGTGTCTAGGCGAGGGTTGTGTAATGCGTACAGCTCGTGCGAGATAGAGGTAGTGTTGATTTTAACCTCACCGTGGTTGTTGCTGTTGTTGTTGGTGCTGTGGCGCCTGATGTGGTGATCAACAGCCGAGCAAGCACGACCGTATCGGATGGGTGCGAGTTTGTAGACGCACTTGTCAAAAGAGGGCCAAACAGCTTGCGCTTGCGGATTGACACACTTCGCCATGCAGTGTTTTGCATGCGTGTGTGTGTGTGTGTGTGCTAGAGATGGTATCGCTAGCGACTCAGCCGATAGTGGGAAGATAGTCTGGCGTGACGATTCAGAACGATAGCTTTAGGCGACGTTCGCCATGCCAGGGATGCGTAGGACAACTACCTCACCTCTTACAGGGTATATTCAGACGTCCAGGTTCCGCACCATCGACAAGGGATGGAGTACTCGTGATACGGTGCCGGTCCGATACGGCGCTGCTCGAAATACATGCTCACGAGCGTTGGACACGACCGTGTACCGTCGGTTTGGCCGGCAAACATGCGCGACGTAAGCAAACAAGCAAACAGAACCGCACCAGGAAGCAAATAAGCAAACGGAACAATCGTGCAAATAAACAGCTCCTGTCAAACAGACACCGCGGTTGACCACGGCGCTAGACAATGCGACGGGATCCCCAGATCTTTGAGGTCTCGCTCGGTAGCCAAACGGCTGTGATGTAACAAACTTCCTCTTCGCGTGTTCCGCTTTTGGACGGATTGGGTCGACTCTGCCAACAGAAAGGGACCATGATCCGGCGTTCTGCAAACGCCAGTTTGCAACACCTACGCTGTCTTCTCAATCTCCCGATAATAGAGGATGGAGCCGCTGGCGGGGAAGAATTAGCATCGGTGAGCCAACACGTCGTGTGTATGCGGACGCGTTGTAGGCCACCGCGATTTGCAGCTAGCCTTCGCGAGGCGCCACCCAGGCCAATCTGTCGTCTCAACACATTCGCAGCGGAGAGATGGCAACGAGCACCTGTCGCGAATCTTACGCGAAGGCAAAGCCCGGGCATGTTTTCGAAGCTTCTTGCCGGCTACGTGGTTCTGTCGGTGTTCGCTCTCCACTACTTGTCAACACGCCTGATAAGCGGAGTGGCGTATCCGAATAAACGTGCGCGTAAGGGGGCGACGGTGTTGGCGGAGCCCGGACCGCAAAAGTGTTACGTCCTTAACGGTTCGGAGATAAGCAGATAACTTGTAGAAGTAGGTGTGTGTGTGTCCGCGAAAGAGACAAAGAGAGAGAGAGAGAGAGAGAGAGAGAAGAAAGAGAGACGAGCTGTTCAAATCATCTCGAGAACTTGCGTTTGTCGTGTCTGTGCACCCGGGCATCTGCTGGAACCGATCGGTACAGGTCAACCACCAGCCTTCGCAGCGGACACTCTTGGACACTCGGGTCACGTCAGGTCGACTCACCGGGCTCAATCGCTACGGGCCCGCAAACTGTCGATCCTTATCGTGCGCAGCTCGCCAATCTTATCAACAGTCTCATTCACGGTGCCATTCTCGCCCGTCTTCTCGTTTCCGTCCCTCAGGTCCTGACGTGGTGCAAGATCTTCCCCAGGCGACGATGCCCGAAGAGGAGGAGCGCAGCAAACGTAAGTATATCGCACCCGCAAGCGAGCGTCGCCGAACGAGTCACAAAATGTGTGTGTGTTTTTGTTCTGTTTCTTTGCCCACGCAGACTTCGCGGCCCTGCTGACCGGGCGCACCTCGTCGCTGCTGAAGAAGGACGACATGAGCACCATGTACTCGACTCTCAACCCACAGAACGTGGTCGCGACCGGGCGCTTCTCGTTCCACAAGAAGAACCTCTACTACAGCTTCTACGTCTCGGAGCGGGCGGCCCGGCCGCGCGCGATCCAGTTCGTGCACGCGAACGGCAACATCCTGGAGGAGCACACGCTCGCCCTGCCGGCGGACGAGGGCCGCCTCAGCGCGTACCAGAACGGCACCGGCAAGGTGTGCGGCGTGTGGCGCCGCGTGCCGCGCGAGTACCGCCGGCTGCTGCGCGACGAGCTCGTGAGCGTGGTGCTGCTGTGGGGCAGCAAGCACCAGGCGGAGCTGGCCATCGCCGGGCCCATCGCCAAGTACCCGGCGCTCGCGCACGAGCTGTTCAGCGCGCTGCTCGAGCCGGCCGGCCCGCCGGAGGCGATGAGCGGGGCCGGCGGCACCGCGATCGTGTCGACGAGCAGCGGCGTCACCTCCTCCATCCACCTGACGATCGTGCTGAACGGGCTGTTCACGCTGGAGGACGTCAGCGACGTGCCGCTGAACGTGCGGCTCGAGTCGCTCGACAAGCGCCAGCTGATCCTGGAGGACGTGCAGCGCGTCCGCAAGCCCGCGCACGAGATCAACGTGCTCGAGGTGTCGTCGCCGGTGTCGGTGAGCGACCTGCGGCTGCTGACGCGCGGCAAGCTCACGCTGACGGTGGAGTCCCGCCGCAACCCGGACCTGCTGCGGCTGGCCGGCCCGGTCCGGAGCCGAGTCGCGTGCGAGGTCTTCCAGACGCTGCTCGGTTCCCACGGCACGGACGCACGGACGGACGCGAGCGGGCTCGCCTGGATGTACCAGAACCGGGACGGTGCGCTCGTCTACCACGTCCAGACGCACCACCTGCACGGCCAGCCCGGCGCGGCCAATCCCGTCCTGACGCTCATCGACGACAGTGCGAAGCGCAAACCGGAGCTGGAGACGATGGCGCGCGTCTTCAGCGGCGAGCACGCGTACGGCATCATCGACCGGATGGGGCCGCGCGTCCTGGAGCCGCTCTACTCGGGCGACCTGGCGATCCACGTCTCGACCGAACAGAATCTCACCCTGCTGCACGGCAAGTTCGTGACGCGCCAGGTGGCGGACGCGCGGGATTCGAAGGCACCGGTGCTGCTGCGCCGCACGGCGGACCTGGCGCCGCTCGCCCACGCCGTCGGCATGGCGTGGCTGGCGGTGGACAACGAGTGTACGCTCCACTACGACCTGACGCTCGCCGGCATACCGAGCGCGTTCCACCCGCTGCAGCTGTACCTGGAGGAGCTGCCGCTCGAGGCCCCGAACGCGCCGGTCAGCCGCCGCCTGCTGGAGGACTTCGGCGGCAACCAGCTCGAGGGCTTCCAGCTCGGGCTGCCGCCGCGCGAGCTCGCCCGGCTCGAGACGAGCGTCATCTACCTGGAGGTGCGCTCGAACAGCACGACCGAGCCGCTGCTGCGCGCCCGGCTCGGCGCGCCGACGCGCGTCCCCAGCCACTGTACCGGCGGGCTCGACAACGAGGTCCAGCAGGACCCGTCCACCGCGAACGACGTGCAGACGGCCGCCAACGAGAAGTGCTTCCACTCCGGCCGGTTCTACAACGAGGGCGAAACGTGGCGCAGTGCGGTGGACGTCTGCACGATGTGCTCGTGCGACCACCAGCAGTACAAGTGCGAGGCGATGAAGTGTCCGCCGCTGCGCTGCCGCAAAGAGGACATCGTGCAGAAGAAGGGCGAGTGCTGTCCGTCGTGTGCCGGTAAGTCTACAGCTGCCTCTCCGCGCGACCCGGAGGAGTCGGGCCCGGGCACACCGCACCTCATGGCAACGTTCTCACTCTCGTCCCCCATACCACACGCAGCTCCGAAGGTCGCGACCGGCAACAACCTCCCGGCGGTTCCGGTGACGACGGTTAGCACGAGCGGCAGCTCACCGGCCCAGCGTGGCTGCAACCTCGGCGACGAGTACCACGAGGCCGGCACGACCTGGCACCCGTACCTGCACCCGAGCGGCTACGAGACGTGCACCATCTGCACGTGCGACCTGTTCACGCTGCAGGTCCGGTGCGCCCGGGCCCAGTGTCCGGCGCTCCCGTGCAGCGACAAGGTCGCGTACCGCCCGGACAAGAAGGCGTGCTGCAAGGTGTGCCCACAGGTAAAGGAGCCGAAGGTGCCGAAGAAGGCGCACAGTACGGGCGTGCAGGAAGACGAGCCGGTCAGCGCGAGCGGGACGCTCCGGTCGCCGCAGACATTGCTCGAAGCCGGCGGCTGCCGGTTCGAGGACAACATATACGAGAACGGCCAGGAGTACCATCCGATACTGGCGACGCACGGCGAGGAGAAGTGCATCAAGTGCCGCTGCAAGGTGAGTTACAGGCGGCGGAGTGAACGCCCCGAACCGAACGACGACCACTGACCGACGCGATTACGATTTCTTCCACAGGACGGACAGCTAAACTGTAATCGGAAACGATGCAACCGGGCGGTGTGCAACCGGCAGAATGTGAAACGCCCCGGGCAGCCACAGCACCTGCAGCAGCAGCAGCCGGTGGACGAGTGCTGTCAGTGCAGACCTGCCCGTCACCACCGGAAGCGGCAGCAGCAGCAGCAGCAGCAGCAACAGCAGACAAACGTTAAGAGTTGAATTGAGTTAGCTTCGAGTGTAGCGACGCGGAGTACCGTGGGCTTCCCTGTGCCATGTTAAGTGTGGAGCCTGCGGAGGCTTCGCCTACTAACCTATTTTACCATCATTCTCTCCTTTCCTCCCTCTCTCTATCTTTATCTTTCTATATATATATATATACCTTTCTCTCTCTCTCTCTCTCTTTATTTTTCCTCAATACCTCTCTATCTCTCGTATACACACACAAACTCTCACACAAATTCACACATAAAGACGTTGTAAGGAAGAAAGGATCCTATCGCCATTACCGAACCGAGGCATGTGCGTTCTTGCTCCGCGCGAGACCTGAGACATCCGCTATCTCCTGCTGGATTGGAGTTTCATACATATGCAACAACAAAAACACTCCCTATCTCACCCTCATCCACGCACACACGGCGCACACATACCCATAATCACCCGGTATAGAGCTTTTAGTTTCGCTTTACTAAATTCCGCAGACTGCTTTACTGACGGAGCGACCTTCTTTGTATTATTCGCGCGGTATTCGGGCGGCATAGGCACCCATAGGACCCATCCAGCTCCGCTGCATCCCTCTCCCCCTGCACTAGCTCAGTCCCGTTTCTTCACCCGCTGTCCGTCCCCTCCTCCCACCATCCTCTGAACCCCTGTCCCAGCCGATTGTTAGGATGGCATTACCTGTTGCGGTTGACGGATGATCAATAAGGATAATCTTGTCTATGAAGCGATCGCTTCCTGATGAGGTAATGTAAAAACAGAGAGAAAGAGAGAGAGAGAGAGGAGAGTCAGAGCGAGAGGAATAGAGAGATAACGAGAGAAATAGAAAGAGAGATAGAGAAAGAGATAGAGAGAGAGAGTTGGAAAAGCACAAATGTTTGTTTTAAGGGGGGAACGGATGGCGCGGGAACACATTTTCTGTAGCTTCCTGTTGTATGGGAAGGGGTTAGGATTTTAAAGGCAGAAAACGAAACGATGAACTGGGAGAACGCGAAGAACCGACAGCGCCAGGAACCTGACCGAGACGAAACGGATGGTGCGATGCGAGGAGAGGGAGAGGTGGCGAAGAGAGCGGCCGGTTGTGCCGGGTATGCCGAGTTCTAGAGATTGTATTAGAGAGAAAACAAAACTATTTATATGTACTTTAAAACACCTATTTTAGAGAAGAAGTAAAAAGAACACACACACACACACACACACGTACAGATAAGAAACACATAATGATAGTATAACATAATCCTTGCTTAACGTTAATCTTGTAGCACGTAACGTACCGAGCGGCCCGGCAGCGGCGCACACAAGCGGATACGCATACGCCATGCTGCATCCTTTTACCGGTAGGCGTGAGCGCGGCTGTGTGTGCCTGTGTTTTTTTGTTGCTATGCGGTCGAAGAGTGACCTTTTTTAAACCATATACCACATATTTGAGCAGCAAGTATGGATATATATATATTCATATATACCTTTATATAAATATATATACAATATTTGTACATGTGTAATAGGCAAGTAGGGATGTGGATCATGATGTACTAACTAGCGCTTAGTACCTACCGATATAAGGACACATATTTATTTTGAAACAAAACAAACACGCACACACGCATACACACACACACATGCACACAAACACAGTTGTACACAGAACATAACAGGACCGTCTGCGAATGGGTGGAATCGCGTTCGTGTTGCGCCACGCCACGTACCAAAGCGATTTACGATAGTTTCTAGCGTAAGATATCTCGTTGTGCGGGAACATTGGTCATAGGAGAAGCCGATGTAGGTTGCTGCAAAGAAGAAAAAACACGGCGGTTCGTCGGCTTCGGATCGCGCACGTGCATCAACGCAGCGAGCCAGGCGATCGTGCTTTTTTCTCTTCAAATTTGTTGTTGTTGCTCCGCTATGTCGCGGTTAGTTAGGTGCGTCGATCCGGACGCGAGCAGCACACCGACAGATCAGCCCAGGGCGGTGGAGGTGGATCGCATTTAAAGAAGACGGTAGGATTTCGCGTAGGGTGAGGCAAACGTAAGGCAGTGAACACGCGTAGCAGGCCGAAGACACGTCCGGGGCGGCTCGGGCCTGTCTTTTAGAAAGTAGCGCATGCGAAAAGAAACGTAATTAAAAGAAGAAAAAAAACCAAACCAAGAGGGGAAAAGAATAAACACACCACCATTACAGGAACAACATAGTTTAACGATTGTGTTTTGTGGCTTTTATTGCGGCTTTGAAGCACTACGCTTAACGCAGAAGAAAGAGCGAAATGGAAGGGAGTGTTGGACGTTGAAACAGATTGAAAAAAGGAGCACCTACTCGGAAGGTCAAACAGATACCAAGTTCCGTGAAAAAAACAGTATACTTATGACTTGTTGGAACATTTTGTTCAACGTACTAAATCAAACAGAGTTCTAAATCCCAGTTCGGTTCACGCTCCCATCTTGCGCCTCGCTTCATTCGTTCGTTTCAAGTCTGTCCGTTTTTATAGTATTCTCCTCCTTCGTCCATCCATCCCTTCTGATATGTCCCGATGTTTCGAGCTTCCTATGTGTCCTTTATTGATCCTGACACAACTGTATCCCCGACGTTGCTCACTTCTTCTCTGTCTTTTTTTCTCCTCTTAATTTACCCCTCCCCCGCCCACCTCCACCTTTCCCTAATGAAGCATTTTAGTGACTAACTGTAGATTGTAGAGAGTGGAGAACGGGTTGGTCAACACAAAAGTGTGTGTGCGTTTGTGTGTGTGCGAGCGTGGTTTGGAGGAAGGGCGAGGGAGAGAGAGAGAGAGAAAACGAGGGAGAGTGCTAGGCGTATAATGAAAAGCATAGAAAGAGAGAACAAGACAATGAAATTTAGAACCAATCCTCGCGAATGCTGGTCATAACAGTAATCACTCTTATTGTTTTGTGTTTGTTAAAGCTTAATTTTCGCCTGCGTTCCGCCATTTTTGTGTTTCGTGATTATAGATTCGCGCGCAGCTCGTGCGCTTTAGTAAGTTTGGTTTATGGAAGTATTTGGCGAAAAGTAAACAGTTCTGTTCAGTTCTTTCGGTTTTGTCCTATGAATCGGACCTAATGTTATCGTCAAAATTATCGAATACCAAAAACAAAACGCACCCCGAGTGGAAGAGGCACCGGGTCTAGTGTGCTTTCGTACTGAATTTACATTAAAATTACACCATTTGGGTCGACGCTATATCGGGTGTTTCGGGAAAAAAGGATATAGTTAAAAAAAAATGCGGACTTTGGAATGAGGGATAATTCTAAAACGAGGATGCGAGAATGTGAGACAAACATACTGCAATCGGGGTGCACACGAAACGGACAAGCGGAACTCTTACGTTGGAATGTTGTAGACGTTTGTGAGCGCAGTCGAAGCCTTCGATCTCTAGTCAGCCACCGCACGTGGCGCCAGGAGATATGATACGGTGGGAAGGGGAGCGGTAAAACGAATGGTAGGAGCAAACCAGTAACTAAACAGAAAATGGAGGTGATCCTACAAAACTAGGCACCGACAAACAGGTAGAGCAGCAAACGGAAAGTCAGGATCATCGACATACCCTTCATCATGTGCCAGCATACAGGGCGTAGCTCCATCGAACACGAGGAGGGAGAGGTCACCGGACTTCGTAGACATTGTACGGTGCGTTATAGTGCGAACAGTCTTTTCGCACCCGCTTATACTAACAATCGATTGACACCATATATGAGCTACCGTTATTATGTCTATTGTAGTATTTTAAGTATTACTACCCGTATGGAAGCAACGTGCAGAGGTCATGCTAGTTTTATGATTATATCGGCTTACGATTGATGACAGCAAATCATACGGCTTGCATTAGACGTTTCACTTCCGCTGCTGCTGCTATACTGCTTAATCCGACGAGTAGAAGTTTGTTCTACTCGATGTAGTACCAGTGCCAGCTGCTCTGAAACTCTTGGAAGCTTTGTCCCAGTTGAGCCAGCCACTAACACGGCGTGCATATTAGAGCTTTAAGGTTTTACTTCTTTATTCTGTTCGTTGTTGCTTCCCATCATGTTTCCGCGATCATCCATACCCGGTGCAGAAAATGGTGAGCCAGTTGTAGCTGGCCAAGCTTCACTATCCCCTCCACCCATTACCAATACTACCGCAACCGCACGAGCTGTGTGGAATGTGTAGGAAATATTTCGTTAAGGATTGATGAGTAACAGTTCGCAAAACCATCCTATTTGTGCAGCAAAGATTTACATGCTCTCGCGACGCGCGTGCGCGGGTCACCGGCACCGGCAAAGGGCAAGAGGATGTTATATACGTCAGAACAGCTGATACGTAAACATATCAAGAAGCAGGAAGCACACGATTGAAGACTTTTCCGTTTTCGTTACCACTTACCAAAGAAGACTGAATATATTAACAATATACAAGCAAGCAAGCAAACAATCATGGAAAGCCAACAAAACGACGAAGGAGAAACGATAAGAAGCAAGCTATGTGAAGCGTACGAAAATTGAAATGTGACATAAAAAATAGTCGATTCCCATGCGCGTGGGACAGACAGGAACCAACCCAGGAACGGAACTGTTCCGGGTGGCAGCGACGAGCAGTAAAGGAAGAAAATATGCGCCAAACGATGGTGCACGGCAGGATCTATCCGGTAGAGTTAGGGCGAATATCTAGGATGCAACCGCGTGCATCCCACTGCGTGATTTTTCGCCGAATTTTGTCTATTTTCTATCAAAAGCACGGTTAGCATTAGTCGTGGGTTTATTTGAGCCGTCTGTCGAAATATACTAACTAACGAAGATCATTTTGGGGTATTCTATTCATTTGCAGAGAGATCGTGTGAGGTAGAGAGAGAGAGAGAGAGAGAGAGAGAGAGAGAACGCGAAGATAGAGATAAAGAAAGAAATAGAGAGATTGCTATACATAGATCACAAGAAAGTTAAAAATATTTGGCAGTTGAAATTGAAAAACAGATCAAAGTACAACTCACGGGTGTACATTTCAAAGTCCACCTTAATTCGGGCGTGTTGCCCATTACTCTAATAATGCTACACAAAACACTCTTCAATAACAACGTATACACACGCACGCACAATTAGACAAGGCTAAGGTGCGAGGTAAATGTATACAACAACAAAATTTGACAGTATTTATTGTTCATCAAAACCTCTCAGTGTTGCTTCCATAGTACGTTATCTCACATCCTTTATCAACCATTTTTAATACGTATCTTACATTGTATTTAAGCGCAGGAATCATATGTTTGAACCTTAAAACGCACGGTGAAAACACAGCATTGTGAATAAACTAAATGCTCCCAACAACTAGACGATTGTTTAATTGCATTAATACTCACTTCAATGTGTCATTATATCCATGCAGCCGCTTGCAGTGAAATCTATGCAGTTGATCCTCGATAACTTCGGTTGTGTATTTATATTTATCATAGCTAGACTGCTAAACTGTTCCAGATGACATACACAATTTAAGTTTACATTTATTGATATGTCCGCCGTGTTTGGGTCAACGAAACACCTTATTTTATATTTTAAATATACTACTCCCTAACTATTTCCTACTCCCTAACTTAAGTTCTAATTACAAAGTAAGGAGATGTACCGTGGGCAAGTAATAAGATGGGGAAAAAGTGTAATGGATATAGAAGGAGAGCGGACAAAGGATAGCGTGGAAATGAAATTGAAAAGGTGAGGAAGGTTGTTGAAACTGGTTATTAGAGCCAAACCGCATACGTCTGAAAGGTACAGCAAAGGATGTTCTGGAATTAAGGAGTGACGGCACGTCAGTATCATTCAGAAGCAGCGCCGCTATACATACTACCTGGGCACGACCCCATCAACTCTCCAAAGAATCAAACCCAAGCATTACTGACCAACACTAGCAGCTTCGGTTCCACACAATGCAGTTTTACTCCAGGAATGTGCGAACCGAGCAGCAGTAGGGAGCTCTGAGGCAGATCGGGTTCGATATAACGGTCGTAAGTCTAATAATGAAATAATATCCACCTTGTTCGCCTTGTTTGGCCTTATTTGGAAAGAAAGTTTAGCGTCACGGGTCACACCAAGTTTCTTGTTAACATTTTCACGGGAAAGTTTAACAGGCCAACAAAGATAATAACCATGTGCACGAAAAGTCGAAATGATATTACATTTGGTACCCCGAAAAAAAAAACCCGAATCAGGGAGAACTGGACAGACGTCGTTGACAAACATAAGGAACAGGAAAGAACTGAGTACATTCGCTTGAGGGACCTCCGCCGAGATTAGAAAGAATTCGTATGTAGTCCGTGTAGAGTGATAATCATTTTTCATAGCGTTATATCCCTGAGTGTTGCACTGTTTTCTTACGCTAAACTTGCGCATAAGTCGTACAATGTGCACGTTGCTAAGAAATCCGAAATTATCGATGGTAGACCAACGGCAAACTGGCAAGCTTTCAGCAGCCGGTGCCCGGAGTGCAATCTCCTGACACAGCGAGTTAAGCGCGAACGACCAGACGTAGGAACCGACGATACTCGGCCGCGAACCTCCAGAGATGCTGACACTGCATACCACGCGCGTGTAACCGAACGCGTCCGAGCGCACTGGGGCTTAGACGAAGGTGCAAGCAATTCGCTTAGTTTGCCACGAGGTGCAGTCAAAGTAGGTACCAAACAAAATTACGTATGTTTCTTACATCAATGAGGAACATTTTTATAGCTGGTACTGCTGGTAATTTTAAAACAAAAAACTGTGTAATACACAGGGATGTGAATAAGAAAATAGTGAAGGAATGTGAAGGAATAGTGAATAAGAAAAAACCGGCGAAGAGATCATAAACATTTAGTGATCGTGACGTTGAATTTTTATTAGACGCATAGCCGCCATCCTGCTACCGTGAGGTAGATTGCAAAAACCCACCCTGCCCAGCCCACAAAGGTCCAACGCAAGAGGTAGTTCCTGGAACCAATTAAAATGATCATCCTGTATGCATGTGAGTATATTTGTTTTAATATTATTTGTGCAAAAAACTACAACGTGATATTTTTTTTTTTCAAACGTGAAACGTGAGCGCTGAATGGATAAGAAAACGGTGAATCGTGAAAGTGAAAATCCGAAAAAAGTGTTTATTGGAGTTGTAAAAAGTGATCGTAAACCTCAAAATGTAATGTATGAGGTATCTTCTTTTATGGGAGCTTTGAATTTTGTGTTTCCCTCCTAGTTACCCTAGAGTATATTCTAAATTTTAATACGAAACGTAAATCACGTTGGGAAAAAGCCGGTCATATAGTGACCGGCAAAATAAAGTGGACACTAGTCTATTTTTTCGTATTTTATCAATTTCATTGAAACAAATCAAACTAACACGATTAATTATTTTTTGTATATTCTTTCTTATGTATTCTTCAAGATTCCGTATCGAAATAGTGAAACAAAATCGATTGTAATTATATGAAAAATAGTTTAAGTTTAGTTGCCAAAAATAGAAGTGACAAAATAAAGTAGTAAAGTAGTAGTAGTGACAAAATATTTAGTGTTAGAATAGTGTTAATGTTTTAATGTAAATGTTTTAATGCTTGTTTTATTTACTGCTCTCCTCTAATGAAAGCAGAACGTTCTAGCCGTTTTGCTACTATTTTTATTGTGTATTATTAGTGTATTCATTACATTAGTTATGTTTTTATTCAATATCATGATGGTAAATCCGTTTCCGTATGATAATTTAATTTATAAATATGTTAAACGCGGATTTTTTTGGTGCGTTCTCGAAACGAGCAGACGTGAAAACTTCTGCTTTCAGTCATTTCTTCTGTCTTCGGTTATTTAGCCTTCAGTTTTTGGTTTTCTACCAGTTAGATTTGTGATAATTACAAATATTAATTTGATTTTTTATGCAAGACAACACAAAAATTCAAAAGCATCCGGTGCTTTGCACCAATGATCAGTATACCAAGCACATAAATAGCAATAAAACAAGCATTAAAACATTTACATTTAAAACATTAAAAATTAAACTAAATATACATCATCATGTACATCATAAACATATAGCAGCCGAATGAGCAAATCTGACAGTTGTTCTATCGAAACGAACAATTGTTTTAATCAAGTGGACAGTGTTGATTGACTGATGCGCATTGTGTTAATGGCGATGACAGTTGTGTTGTTCAGCTCGCGCATTGTTTTAAACATGTGGACACTTGTTTTATGACGTGAAAAACCCTCATAAGCAATGACGTGAAAATAGGATTTTTGTAGTGATCACCAAAGGTACCCACAAGCAACTAGTGAATGCGTATAGTTTTAACAACAACATAATTACGTTTTATGACCTCAAATGGTTGAAAAGACTTTTAACTTAATCGCCGCATTTGGCTTTTAATGTAAATGTTCTACGGCACTTGCCCGTATTATTCAAATAACTAATACAGTCCATAACATAACATACGACCATTTGTTTTTTCAATAGAAAAAAATGAAAACTTGAAGAGATACATGAAAATTATAAGCTCCTATGTTGTAGATAATGAAAAAATACGTAATTTTATTATTTTTCCACATTTTAACAAACACTATTGCATGTTCGCTTTGGTCAGAATCACGTCATGCAACATAACTATGTTACCACAAAAAAAAAATTTTTTTAGAAACAATTATACGTTTCAAAATTCGTAAAAATACTGGTAGTTTTGAACGACTTTGAATATCGTAGGCATAGTTTTGAACGATTTTTTACACGCCGTATGACCCCTTCTATGCAGTTTTTACTCTCTGAATAAGAATTTTTGAATATTTCTATCTTTTGTCTCAAATTTTATTTTTATTTTTTTACTATATATTAATTACAAAAAAATAAAAATAAATAAATATATTCATTACATAACACTTGTTTTCGACAGGGCTCCTTCAGTTCGGTCGGGTTCAACTTGCTGAGACCTCCGGAGGATGCCTCCGACTTGTTTGGGATATTTTCGGAGGAGACTTAAAGGATGCCGGAAAACACAAATGACTGCAGTTAACAAACTAAGGTAGTTATCGATAAAATGCTGGTTTATTTGATTTCTTACACGCTTATTTATACTAGAAAATATGCCAACCGAGTCACGGTCAGTAATTTTTTTTTATCCGGCTCCGTAATTCCTCGTAGAGGGGTAAATTCTGGGTTTCTAAACCGGGGAAATTTTTCAATGCATTCATTTCTATAATGGAATAATACTACTAAGAGAAGTATTGTTATAATGATACATAGCTCAATTATGAGTGTGCAGTTATTGATTTTCTTTTTGCTGTGATTGATAGTTAACAGTAATTTTTCAATTACTTTAAAGTAGATTCTGTAGAATTTCATATTTTTTCCTATCCTATCCTATCATACAGCCATAATTTTTCATACCATACCAATTCATACCAATTCCTCATACCATATTTTTTGTATTATAAGCCTGATTAGTGAGCGTTAAAGTGTAGTAAAATAGATCTTAATGAGTAGTAAAGAATTTTGTCAGGAGATTGTAATCTTCTAAAATTTGTAAAAGTTACATCAATGTGTACCATTTTTTTAAAACAAAAACATTTATTAGCGTGAAAGGCTTAAAAAAGGGACAACAATATACAAAGCTTAAATTAACACTCATAACAAAGAATGCCGGAGGACTTCTATGTCAATCGCAGCATCATTGCTTCCAATGATGTGGATGACATAGTTGGCGAACAAATAAAGAATTTTACTACGCTTCTCTAAACTAATGCCATTTAGTGTAGGTGTAGGTTGCGGGACAAAAGGAACATGACGAAGACGGGACGCGGTTCATACGGTGCAGCAGATGTAAACATTGCAAATCTTTTGTTTTTGTCGTGAAATGAATCTGCGGCTTTTCAATCTATTTTTTTTTTGTATCGTAGTTTCGGGCGAGAGAAAATACTTGTTCGGGTATTGGTATGATTTCGAATATTTAGAAATGTTCCTTTGATATGATTGTATAGTCTATATGTACTACTCTTTCGTTATTGATTATTTCCCGATTGGTTATTCGTCTTTCCTGTCTACGATTATTGTCCTGAGGTCGGTCATGGATCTTTTGTCGTTCTGCGATGTCAGCATTTCCCGTATGCGCAGCCTAACGATCGGATGTTCTGGAGCGTACACACATGCGTAATCAGCTATGCACGCTTTTTCGTGTTGCCTGGTGCTCCGATTGACAATCGATCGCGGCGTGGCATAACTGCGTGGTCAGCAGTTCAAGTGCTGGTGTTGGTCAGACTCGGTGCAGGGTTAGCCTCGTAATTATATATCCAGGTCCACCACTCTCTTTTGACCTCAAAAGGAAACGGAAAGGCTCTATCTAATTTTGTTTCCTCTATTTTTAACACCCATGTGTGTGAAGCGGCCGCGGACAGTCTCTCGGCTGTCTTCAGAGCCTCGGCCATCAGTTCCTGCACATTGGTGTGTATTTGTAGTTCACCTGAGCACAAGCCATCAGTTTTTGCCCATTGGTCTGTATTTGTACTTAATCGTCTGTACAAGTTGCGGTTCATGCTCCAACAGGATGCCTGTGATCTGTAACTGTTCACTACTGATTTTTTTTTTAACAAAACAAAACAAGTCTTTATTAACTACATAATACCTTACATCTACTTAATTCCTACCTATGATAATATTAACTGTTTTAGTTCATTAATTCCTAACTGTTGATGAATTTCATTATTATATACCTTAATTATATAGTTGCTAAGTAATTGGAGTATTTTTATTCTATCTCTTTTGTTGAAACGCAATAACTCCGGTTTTATAAACTGGTTGAATGAGGGAACAACAATTTTTTGCTCTCTAACAATTGCACAAAGGTTACGCCATTGCTTTTCAATTATTTTACAGTCTTTAAGCTTATGCTCTAGGTCTTCGACCATACCGCATGCAATACATTATTTTATTTACTTGTGTTAGATCCTCCTCTAGTTTCGTACTGTTGATGCGAATAAGATGTTTTAATTTACTGTGTGATAGCCACGTATTTCTCAAGTTTATAATTTACATTTACATCGAGCCGCTGTTAACATCCGGTTGTAAATTGTCCGATGGTATTGGTAGTCCAAACAGCAGATGGTAGAAACACGACATCATGGCTAAATTACTGATGTTCGTCGTTACTTGATTCATCGCTAGATACAAAAAAGCAACTAAAATAAATTGATATGAGAAAGAAAAGAATCAAAAATTTAATAATCATATTTTTTTTTCGATCTTTTGATCCTTTGGGACCGCTGAAAGAGATAATTGTAAAGAATTATTAGTCAACGTTTTTTTTTATTCGGTTATTGTGTATATTTTCAAACTTCTTCCCGTTGGTAACTACACATGTTTGATTGCTTTGTATTTCTACCGCTTCAAACGGTCCTCTCCAGATGCTCTGCAACTTTTGATCAATGTCTGTAGGGTTATTTCTTAAAAAACCAATTCTCCCCTCATGGGTTGCCATTCCTTTGTATTCTTATCATACTGTACCTTACTTTTTTCTTTTGATTTGATCAGCTTATTTCTGGCAATCAAATGTATGTCGTTTAATTTATCTTTAAGCTCTTCGCAAATATCACTATAGAGACGCTTACTGTTGTTCTAAGTAAAAATAGATGTTGGTAATTTTGCTTTTCTACCCTAAATTAATTCATATGGAGTATATCCCGTTAATGAAGTACGTAAGAGTAAAGTAATTGATTGTAAAAATTGATTCCATATTTGATAGTTTTGACCTACGAACTGTCTTAAGTAAACCTTTAGCTCTCTATTTGCTCGTTCTACTAAATTTGCCTATGGATGGTATGCTGATGTATTATTTTTTTTTTTAATTTTAAATAATTTGCATACATCTTTCATAACCTGGCTCATAAAATATGTGCCTTGATCAGTTCCCAATTCCATAGGAGCACCTATTCTACAAATAACTTTTTCTACAAATGATTTTGCTACGATTGTCGCCTCTTGGTTTTTCATGGGCACTACTATTAAGTATCTCGTTAGATCATCTTGAACTATCAACCCGTATAAATTTCCTGTTTCTGATTACGGAAGTATAACTATATTCATGAATAGTTTTTTACAGTGGTTGGTTGAGGTTATAGTGATTTTCTTTGGTATTTTGTTATACCGACTTATTGAGATGACACGACTTGCAACATTTTACGTATCTTTCTATATCTATGTTCATATCTTTCCAGTAAAGCAGCTCTTTGATATTTTTTTTCATTCGACGTACTCCCACATAACAACCTGAAGGAGCGTCATGAAACTCTTTAAGGATTGTTTCGATTTCGTTTTTTGCTATTTCAATTCGATTGTCTGAACCTGGTTTATAATTTATAAATCTAGTTTTATCTATTTGCACAATCTTACTTAGGCGTTCTCTTCTATTTCTCTTCTCTCTCTATTTTTATTAAATCCTCCCAGTGATCTTGTTTTAAAATCTTTTTTTTGCCATCGTTTTGGTCACTAAATTCTGAAATTATTTTTTCGTTTTCTGGCGAGTGATAACTGCTACTGTACTGTTCGTTTGATCTTTTTCCTCTGTTTAGTTTATTTTTGCTTCTAAGCTTCTAAGCCGAGAGAAAAAGTCGGCTACTACATTTTCCTTTCCTTTGTTATATCTGATTTCACACTTCAAACCTTGCAATCGAGGTCTTATTCTAGTTTATATCGAAGAATTCTCTTTAAGTCGCCAAATAGAAACTAATGGACTATGATCTGTATAGACTCAAAGTTTCTGCCTGTAGATATAATACTTAAAATGTTAAACTGCCCATACAATTGCTAAAAGTTCCTTCTCGATTGGGTGGTATCGCCTCTCTACTCCTACTAGAGATCTACTAGCGTATGCAATCGGGTTTACAATTGTATTTTCGTTCGATAATACTGCTCCAAGCGCATAATCGCTAGCATCTGTTGTGATTATAAACGTGTCACTGTAATTCGGTCGTACTTGTATACGCTCAGAAATCAATTTTTTTTTTGAAATTTTTGAATGCCTCGATACATTTGTCATCCCAAGTGAACTTTGAGTCTTTCTTCAAAAGTTCGTGCATAGAAATTACTAACGTACATCAGAAACGTTAGGAATAAATTTTCCATAGAAATTTATTGCACCTAAGAAAGATCTTAACTGTTTGATTGTTATTGGTGTTGACATATTTGTTATAACGTTATCATTTCTTTTTGTTGGTTTGATATCTTCTTCATTTATTATGTGTCCTAAATAATTTATTTCCTTATGTAGTACCTTGAATTTCTAAGGTTCTATTTTTAGATTGTAGTGTTTCAGCCCATTGAAAATTTTGATTAAATTGCTATTGTGTTCCTGTATAGTTTTACCAAAAGCTACAATGTCATCTAAATATACAAATGCTTTTATCAGTTGTATAGCATAAAGGACCGTGTTCATCAATTTTTGAAATGTGGATGGGCTGTTTTTTTAACTCCATAGGCCCCCCGCGCAAATTCATAGTGGCCTTTTGTTGTTGAGAATGCTGTCTTTGCCGCATCTATAGGATCTAACAGCATTTGGAAACCCAGATTTTAAATCGATAGTTATATGATTAAGTGCACGCAAATCTACAACAATGCGATATTTATTTTCCCCATTGTCGTCTGACTTTTTGAGTACACACAACACAAGTGCATTCCACGGACTTTTACTTAGCCGTATTATGTTCTGCGCCAGCATTTCCATAAACTGTTCTTCTATTATTACATTTATTGCTGCCGGAAATCTGTACTGTTTTTTGTAAATCGGTATATTTGAACTAATGTCGATTTCGTGCGGCATTTCACTCACATCAGTAAAAGTGAGTTAACCACCATTTAAAAAAAAGTTTGCATATTTTGCTAAGATTGTTAAAAGTGTAAATTAATCGAAATTAAAGTGAATCGTTGTTTAACATTTTCGCTATTTCCCGAACCACTCCCTCACCTATCGACCTTATCCGCTTCACATGATTTATGCATTTTTTTGGGCAACGATTTTTTTTTTGCGTGATCATTTACTTTCATCAACTTTGCAATTTTTGCCTCGAAAAGCATTGTCAGCATTGCCAAAATAATGTTCAATTTTAATTCGTGGGTCAAATGCTGCTCCGTGTGCACATTTTGCGTTTGAATGATAGTGACATTAAAACGTACGGGAGTACGCCACTCGTGACAGGTGCGATACGCTTCGGCTGGAGTGCAATACGCGGTTGGCTTGTCTGTTGAAATACATCTTTTTATTTAATTTCCATTTCTTATATACTAAATTTATGCTGACCACAATCGGTCAGCATACATGTCTTAATCAATAAATTCGACCTATTGACAACACGTGCACCCTTCGTGTTGCGCACGCGAAAAGTAGACTTTCGGAGCAGCCGCCAAGACAGGCGCGGTACACGCCGACTTGAGCACAATAAGCACACCAACGAGTTCTAGGCAACTAACACTTAGTCGAAGTTTATTGATGTATTTTATAGCTAAATAAATGCTGACCATTGGCGGTCAGCATGTTTGTCTTAACCTAGTCTATCGATTTATTTTGTAGCTAAATAAATGCTGACCATTGGTGGTCAGCATGTTTGTCTTAACCTAGTTCCGTGCACCAGCGACGCGCGCGTTGCGTACTTTTGTGTTATCGTGCCTAGTTCCGCGTTGCGCGTTGCGTTGCGTTGCGTTGCGTACTTTTGTGTCAGCAACACTTCGGGATAACCCTACACTCGCTTAGCGACATCCCCTGCCCCGTAATACCTCTATAGGTGTTACAATTCTTCTTCTCGGAGTGGCTTGAATGGTGGAGGTCTTGTTTGATTCCATTGATCTACTAATTACGTTCTTCACTGCGTGCTCTTCTATTTCGTTAATACACTTTTCCATATACTTTTTCTGCACCTCTAGCGTTGCGTAGCTTCCCATGTTGTTATGACGGCTTATTTCTTGCTGCTACGGGCACTGTGTTGCGTCGACGATGCGTAGAGATTGCGAAGGTTGGTGGTCTTGGTGGCTTCCGGTTGTGGCTGGTGTTCGTAGGTGGCGGCGATGTCGTCTTCGATGTCGTTAGGTGAATGAGGATGCCTTTTCTGTAATTGTCCGTTGTTATATACTTATTTACACTCACTTTTTTACTAAATTTTTCATTTTTGTACAATCTGCAGTCGGCTACTTCGTGGCACTTGTTGTTCCCCAAAAAATTACCAGATACGCGTACACATAAAAAATTGACTATAGCCCTGTGAGGGTTTTTTTCTCTTTGGCGGCGGATGGTTTTGTTGGAAGTCGATATTTAAATTGCACTATTGCAAAATCGGGACGCGTGCACCTGAATTGGGTCCGATCCTCTTCACTTTTTATTATCGTTCAAAACTGCACATCAATTCACACGCTATGCTGGACTTCACTACCATTATTACTTTTCGTTAGTTTTTTTTTAGTTAGGCTGTTCAACTTGAGCTCATGCTCTTGGTGCATCTCCGTATGCACTTCCTGGTTTTGTACGATGGTAATGTCTTTCGTACCTGATACCTTCCGGCTTCCGGCTTTGAGGTTTTTCCTCCCATTTTGTCTTGGGGTTGGCGTAACGCGCTCTGTTTCTTATAACGTATAATTTATAATTTTTTGTGAACTTAACACAACATCTAGTCACTTTGTTCAACGCGCTCCTATACTTCCAAGTTCAAGGGCACTTTCCGCTTATCATCACTTTTGTGCACTACCGATTTTGGTTTTCACAGCACTTTTCACTGTTCTTCCGAAGACTGCCGATTAAAATCACGGTCGCCATGTAATACGTTTGTCACAGATCCAGATCAGTCATCATATCGTCCGATTGACCCAATTACCTTGCGGTAGAATCGCCGAACATTATTCACTATAGGCTTCATGGCGATTGCTACATCAGCAATTGGATGACTACGCGGGCTCGACCTTGCGCATCGAGTTGATACGGTAAAGATACTTGGTATCGCGTTTCCGGGGAAGTTGGGTGGCGTGAGCGAAGGGTGCCCTTGCACTTCGGCGGACTGCTGACCGGACAGGTGATAGCTTTTAGGAAGCTATCCAATACACGGTACCTTCGTTTGAACATATCGGACCTTACTCGGGGTGAGGGGACTCCGATGGTTCATGGTTTGAGAGGCTGGAAATGAAAGACGACTCGAGACGTTACGATCACAAACCAGAACTCTGAACTCTGAGTTCTGTCGATTTCAGTATATTATATATCATTATACTTGTTGCACGACAACCTTTCTGTCGCGATACATGTTCCCTTTTTGGAGAAATTGATTTGAGATGGTAATTAGTTATTTATCTTACAACTCTCGGTTGTTATTTCCTGTTATGGAACTGGGTGTTCTACTTCAGGTCTTGTTCCAGCTTAGGGCGAGAGTAATGTTTTTCTGGTGTTCTGCTCGCACGGTGTTCTGCTGCCAAAAGACAACTGTTGGTCTTTTTTTCGTCGCTTTGCTAAGTTGCCAAATAGGTGAAGTTATTGTTACGCAATAAATTGCTGATTTGCTGTTTATACTTGCGCAGGTTGTTGTGCGGTGCTCGGAGGGTTGTTTTTGATTTCAATTTGTTATCGTTTTCGTTACTTGCGCTGGTCAGTTTTTGCTGGCCTGAGTTTGCTTACATTGCTGAATGTGCCGTCGAGTAGTTAGTTTGAGCTATTACTGGTGTTCGGTGGTTTGGCTGTATAGCGTATGCTACAATCCGATAGATGAGTTGGATTTGTTAGTGTTGCGTGCGCGAAGCTAACCTCGCGGCGCTTTTCTCTAGACAGGCGCAGGTCCCGCCCACTAGAGAGCAACAATACTCTGACTCGCTCCGTTTGTGAATGACAATTTCTATTAATAATCAATTCCTTTTTATACCTAATTATTGCTGACCGATCGCGATCGGTCAGCAATTTTAGTGAGTACAGCAACACGGTTCGAACTCGATCGACGTGGTCAATGGACTTACAAATATGTTGTTGCGGTGGCGATAGCATGTATATGACTACTCATAAACTGAAAAAACCCTGTTCTAAACTGCCCACTCCAGATCCCATTACACTAATAAAAAAGGGTTTTGCAAACTCTCGCACGCCAGTCCTCAGGGATTGTAAACTCTCACACATCAATCTTCAGGGATTGTAAACTCTCACACGCCAGTCCTCAGGGATTGTAAACTCTCGCACGTCAGTCCTCAGGGATTGTAAACTCTCGCACGCCAGTCTTCAGAGATTGTAAACTCTTGCACACCAGTCTCCAGAGATTGTAAACTTTCGCACGCCAGTCTTCAGGGATTGTAAACTCTCGCACGCCAGTCCTCAGGGATTGTAAACTGTGATATCCGTAGGACAGTATGTTTCGGACACTATTCTCATTCTCACATTCGAGTGAAACACTTAACTCCGTTCTGTTTTTTGGTCTGATCTCGAATGCCCCTTCGATCGTTTATTTTACGCTTTTTATCTTATTACATAGAACCTACGGGAGACACCTGAAACCTTCGATTTTTCAGTCGGGAACTCATGTGTTGGCAGTTGCCAAGCTGAAAAGCGTGGGAAGCTTTGCGCCCAAAAATCGATGCGCAAACAGTTTGATAGCGTGCGAAAATAATTTGATGCCATCAACCTGCACGCGCATCAAGTAGCACCATAGGTAGCTATGTGATGCGCAAGCAGTTTGATGGCATGGGAAAATAATTGATTGTTCTATCAACCTGCTTGCACATTCTTGCAAAACACATGCCACACCTTGCAACCTCGCAAAGCACATGCCACAAAACTCTCACACACCAATCTTCAGGGATTGTAAACTCTCACACACCAGTCTTCAGGGATTGTAAGCTCTCGCACGCCAGTCTTCAGGGATTATAAACCCTCACACGCCAGTCCTCAGGGATTGTAAACTCTCACACACCAATCTTCAGGGATTATAAACTCTCGCACGCCAGTCTTTAGGGATTGTAAACTCTCGCACGACAGTCCTCAGGGATGGTAAACTCTCACACGCCAGTCTTCAGGGATTGTAATAGTATGCTGGTAAAGCTGCTTCAACGAAAAGAGCCCCATAAGTTTCATCTTGATCACTACACCGTTGTGATATTTAATAATCGAACTACACTGGTTCAGGGTTCTCTTTAGAATGAATTCTCGTTAGTCTTTATTGGCAGTTTTAGTGCTGTGGCAGCCTTGGTTAGTCGTAATCGGCATTCTGTGTTTGCTGTGGTAGGCGTTCATGGTTATCGACGGTTAGCAACCGATCGCCATCGGTCGAAGCACCGATTGAATTACATTCGGTAAGAATGTAAATCGCAGAACGATGCGGTGCTGAATCAGCTGTAAGGTGTAGCTGTATCCATCACACTGTTGATCTTTGGACTCCATATTCGCCACCATAAGCTGCAGGTAGAATTTGAAAAGCACTGTCAATTCCTGTTTTAGTAGCCATTTCGTTAGCAACATTAGCAGGTATTCCTTGTTGCAAATATAATACCTTTAATTTGTTAGTAAGCAGTTCTACTTCTTTGCAAAATGTTGTAGTTTCGTTGTTCTTGATTGCTTTCAAATCTGCTTGTATTTTTCCTGGTTCAATCTTTTCTTGGCATCTGTCTCTGATGTCTTCAATTAATTCTTTTACTGTTGTTAAATTAGGCTGCAATCCAGTTTCTGCGATACCTACTAGTCTTGTGTAAATGAATTTAACTAAAATGGATTCTTGTGTTTCTGGGTACATATCCTTTGCAAATTCCACTGCACGCACGAATGCGTTGAAATTTTCTGCGATTCCATTGTACATTGGCACTATAGCCGAAGCTTCCTTTGGATTAAACTGGGCCATTTTTGTTGTTGAAACCTCTACACTTTTAGATTTCGTTTCTTGATCTTCACTTATGCTTGGTCTGGATTGAATGTTATAGTTTATTTCAATTTTTGGTTTATGAACAGCTATGAAGTTCTTGATTTCATGATATAACGTCCTAGCTGTTTTTGATGTGTCACTTATTTCCTTGTCTGTCAATGATTTTTCGTATTTTAAGAGCTTACTTTGTAGCTTCGTATATGCTTCAACTGCGCTTTCTTCGTATGTGTTTAATGCGCAAACTCTATAGCATCTGTCTAAGTGTCTTAAATTCTCATGTATTTGCTCGAGTCTTTCTAATCTTTGTTCTATTTTCGGGAGCATTCTTTTGTTAGTGGATTAGGTATGTTAGATTATTTATATTTGTTAAAAAAAAAATATTTATTGAGAAAAAAAACATAAATTTGTTATACGCATGCTTGCCGAATAGAATTTCTTCTTCTTTTATTCTTGCAAATAATGGGATCCTCTTTTTTTTCCTTCATAAGTTATTATTATTATTTTTTTTATTATGTTACTTTTCCTTCAGTTCTTCTCTTTGTTTTTTGTATGTTTTTTTTCTCATTTTTTTTTCAAAATTTAGAACGAACTATAATTTCCTTTTTGCTTGTATTGTTCTTTCTTTGAGTTTCTTTCTTTTATATTGTTTTGATAAAAAAAAATCATAAGGAATTCTTTTTTGTTTACATTTTTTGTATTTATATTTCTAATAATTGGAATAGAATTTCCATGAATTCGTGGTACGACTTCCGCGTTGTTACTTTTGTTAAATAGTACCTTATCAGCGCCTCTTCGTAGGCTTTGTTGATCTGGCTTCTTTCAGGATTTTTTTTTGCATTAGGAGAACTTCAATTTCGTTTCGAAGTTCGTTGCAGTGGTCCTTCGTCGGGATGAATGGACCGATATACTCCCCGTACTCGTTGAAATCCCTGAGACTGTGGTTTTCAGGTTGTTGGTGTCGGCGGTGCTGGCGTTGGCTCATCCTCGTTGTCGAAGGTGTCCGCTGGAGGAGAAGGCTGGGCTGGCCGTAAATGGTGTTTTGGTGCGGTGGTGTCGTCGTCGATGTTGTTAGGTGACTGAGGATGCCTTTCCTCTAATCGTCCGTTGTTATATACCTATTTTCACTCACTTTTTTTTTCGAACTTTTCATTTTTGTACAATCTGCACTCGGTTACTTCGCGGCACTTGTTGTTCCAACAAAAAAAAAATTGACCACATACTCGTGCACATTTGGACGCGTCAGAAAAAATTGACTATAGCTCTGTGAGGGGTTTTTTTCTTTTCAGCGGCGGACGTCGATATTTAAATTGCACTATTGCAAAATCGGGACGCACGCGCCTGAATTTGGTCCGAGCCACTTCACTTTTTATTATCGTTCAAAACTGCACATCACTTCACTTTACTTCACTACCATTATTACTTTTAGTTAGTTTTTGTTTAACGTGGTAGTTCTAGTACTTTTAACGCTTGCTTTCTCGCGTTTTTCACGGTTAATCTGTATGCGTACTTTAGACATTTCAGCACAATGATAGCTGACACCAAAACTATCAAAACGTTCAACTTGAGCTCATGCTCTTGGTGCATCTCCGTATGCACTTCCTGGTTTTGTACGATGGTAATGTCTTTCGTACCTGATACCTCAGCTTCCGGCTTAGAGGTTTTTCCTCCCATTTTGTCTTGGGGTTGGCGTAACGCGCTCCTATACTTTCATGTTCAATGACACTTTTCCGCATATCATCACTTTTGTGTACTACCGATTTCTATTTTCACAGCACTTTTCACTGTTCTTCCGAAGACTGCCGATTTAAATCACGGTCGCCATGTAATATGTTCGTCCTACCGATTAATATCACGGTCACCATGTAATATGTTTGTCGTAGCGATTAAAACACGGTCGCCATGTAATATGTTTGTCGTAGCGATTAAAACACGGTCGCCATGTAATACTTGCACTTCGGGTGCACTTGCACTTCGGCGGACTGCTGACCGGACAGCTGATAGCTTTTAGGAAGCTATCCAATACACGGTACCTTTGTTGGAACATATCGGGCCTTACCCGGGGTGAGGGGACTCCGATAGTTCATGGTTTGAGAGACTGGAAATGAAAGATAACGCGAGACGTTACGATCACAGACCAGAACTCAGAACTCTGAGCCTTGTCGATTTCAGTTTATTATATATCATTATACTTTGTTGCACGACAACCTTTCTGTCGCGATACATGTTCCCTTTTTGGAAAAATTGTTTATATTGTTAATATAAACAAGTATTGTTTTGAAATGATAATTATTTATTTTTTTATAACTCTCGGTCGCTATTTCCTGTTATTAAACTCGGTGTTCTACTTTACGTGTTGTTTTAGGGCGAGTCGCGTTCGGTGCGCGTAGGTCTGTTTTGATTTGGTGTCGTATTGCATTGCGTTGCTTCCAGGTGGCTTGCGCCGGTCAGTTTACAATAGTGCTGATTTCGTACGTTTTGCGTGCTAGGTTGTTTTTGTTACTTGCATTTTTGGTTTCTACCGGGTTGTGATAAAAGTGGGTCGTTGAGTTTTTAATCGATGCTAGCGGTGTTCGCGTCTGTTGTCGAGTGCTTGGTTAAAACTGCTGAAGATGATGTTTTGTGTTATTGAGCAAAAGTGGGTTACTTGCGTTCAGTGGTTTTTGATTCAGTTTTTGTTGACGGGTTTGCGTAATGAGTATTGACCTGTCTTGGATTGGGTTATTGTTCGTGCTATGCTATCTTGTGAATTAGATTGAATATGGGATGGTAGATGGTTTGTTTAGCATATGTATGCTACAAAGTTTCTTATAAAGAAATCGGCATGCTCGTGAATGCCACATATGTTACGTTGACTGTTTCATAATTACCGACTTCGGATGACACTAACGCAGAAAACATTTAACACCGTTCTACTTCTTATGTTCGATCACGTATCCCTGTTCGATGCTTTATTCAACCCTTTTTATCATTTACATCGAACCTACGGGAGACACCTGAAACCTTAGATTTTCCATACGGGAACTCATGTGTTGGCAGTTGCTAATCTGAAAAGCGTGGGAAGCTTTGCGCTAAACATCCATCGATGTTTGGATGCGCAACCAGTTTGATGACGTGCGGAAATGATAAGGTGCCATCAACATGCCCGTGCACCAAGTAATAGGAGTCCAATTGATTCTCGCTATGCTGTGCGGTAGCTAAACGAATAGGTAGCTATGTGATGCGCAAGCAGTTTGATGACATGTGTTGCGCACGCGAAAGAACACTTTCGGAGCAACCGCCAAGTCAGGCGCGGTACACACCGACTTGAGCACAATAAACACACCAACGAGTTCTAGGCAACTAACGCTTATTCGAGTTTATTGATTTATTTTATAGATAAATACATGCTGACCATTGGTGGTCAGCATGTTTTGTCTTAACCTACTTATAACGTATTTGTTTTCTTTTGCGCGCGATACTGGTCAGCAATTCTCGCGGTGTTATTGTCGTTCGCGACAAGTACGTAGTTAATTGTATTAGATTCATTTTTTTTATTCCTTTGTATTTTTTCATCTTTCATCATACTCATATTGAGTGGTCTGAAGTATGTTCTTACTTGTTTGGATTTAATCTCTAATGTTGGTTGTATTACTACACTACTCGTCTGAATTTCACAGTCTCGTGATAGTGTGTTTATTCCAGCATAACAGCTGGGGTTCGTTAATGTATCATTACCTTTCAGATAGATTTTGTCACGAGTTGTTGAGTAAAATAAAATGTTATTTACGTTTGTTAATTGAATGAATTTTGTTTCTTGAGACGTTATTTCCTTGTCTGGGCATTTCTCGTATCTTTTTAAGTGCAAAAATGTTGACGCTATCCAGTCCGGCTCCTTAGAAATAACTTTGTCGGTTGAGATATAGTGTGTGCTATTTAATTGTATTTTGTTTGTAGGGTAGAAGTAGTGACTTTCGTTTATAGCTAGTGTAGTCTGATTGATATCAAGCGTGGTTCGATGCGATTCCAAATGGTCAACCATTTGTTGTTGAGGCGGGCCTTAGTCCCGTTCAACTTGCTAAGTCCGGAGGGTGCCTCCGACTTAACTTGGGGTTTTTTTCGGCGTACTCGTTTGGAGACC
>KB673024.1:667937-699885 GCA_000349145.1 Anopheles dirus
GCTGAGACAACGTTATGATCCCTATATTATACGTTGGATTGGTTCATGTTGAATTGCAGTTTAATATGATGTCTTGGGGTCTGGAAGAGTAGTAAAGTTGTTGACCATTTGTTGTTGAGGCGAGCCTTAGTCCCGTTCCACTTGCTAAGTCCGGAGGGTGCCTCCAACTTAACATGGGGTTTTTTCCGGCGTAGTTGTTTGGAGACCGGAGGATACCTCCGACTCCAAGTGAACAAACAAAGTGTTGGGGCTGAGTTCTAGATTCGCGGCGTGAGTAAATCAGCTGATACGCTTTCGGTGGCACTTACGATCAGCGGTTTTGTTTTACTGCGTTTGTTCACGACATCGAAGTACTTCTTTTTTATACTGTGTTGGCCGTTCTTATCCGAAAGTCACACAGAGGTCATTAATTGCGTTTGTCACGCCTGTCTGCGATCCAACGGAGTTCAGAGTGTGTCAAACCAGTATTTGCATGACTGAGCACTTTAAACTGTCTTTAAACTGTGTCGGGCGATTTACACTCAAGATGAAACGCTCCTGTTTGAACGACACACGAGGTTTACCCTCGGAGCTATCCGCTATGTCGGAAAATTGTCGAAAACTTTGGCTTCCGTTTGAACACACACGAGGGTTACCCTCGGAGCTATCCGCTATGTCGGAGAATTGTCTAGAACTTTAGTTATTGGTGTGTCCTCTTTGGAGCCACCATTTTTTGCGCACGCGAAAGAACACTTTCGGAGCAGCCGCCAAGACAGGCGCGATACACGCCGACTTGAGCACAATAACCACACCAACGAGTTCTAGGCAACTAACGCTTATTCGAGTTTATTGATTTATTTTATAGCTAAATACATGCTGACCATTGGTGGTACTGTAGAAACAATTGGCGAGAATGGCTATTGTTAGAGTTAGAGATGTTGATAAGGTAATTCCTCCAAATAAACCCCAGTTCCAAAGTAAATGATCGTACTGCTGTAGATTGATGTGCTGCAATATCTTCCTATTTAGAGACTGATCGTCAGTCTCTTCTTTTTACCAAATACCGCGAATACGCGGCCAATGTCGTGTTTTTAACGATGAGTGGGTATACTTCCAAGATTATTGATTCCACATCCTCCATTTGTGGTATTTTCAATATGTATAGAAGGTTGTCTTTGTTTATGGCGATTTTAGGATGACATAAATTGAGAGCTTTATCTGGTATTGTTGTCTGAATCCCCTGTTCTTCAAGCGTTGTTTTGATGGTGTTGATTTCGTGTATGGGAAGTAATTTGCTGTTTGCTACCGAAGTTCGCGTCCAAGCGATCGTTTCTTGAATTGTTTCAAGAAAGTGGTTCATGGCATCGAGATTAATGAGCGTTGTAATGGAGTTCAAGTCATCTGTTTTAAAGTTGTTTCTTAAAGCAATTTCATTGACGACGTCTGTGAGGTGTTGCATCCTTTTGTTTGACTGTTCGTTTACTTTGAACTGTTGGTTATTGATGTCGATCAGGTCGTTTAGCGTTCCGTTTATTATTCGGAGATCTTCTGCATCCGGGCTGCCACCAATCCATTTCCATACTTGACCAATAGCTTCAATGCTCCTAACTGTGCGACAAGGTTTTGGTAATATTTGCATCAAATTGGAATACATTAACCTGGTTTTGATACGGACAATCTCTTTTACCCTACCATTTTCCTCGGCATGTGCTAAGCTGACTAAGGTTTTGACATTGTGTTCGAGATTTGTAAGGTTGATCGGGTGAATTATATAAATAGTGCCTGTTTGAATTCTACATTTTCTTGATTTTCACTTCCACTGTTATGTTGCAATACACTGAACGTTCCGTACGGCTGCGCCAATTATGTAGACGTGATTATTGTTGCGCCAATTATGTAGACGTGATTATTGGTTTTACAAATTTATTACGTCTGACATCGAGTAAGTCACAAAACAAACTGATTGGAATGAAATGGTCCATTTAACGCAATGGATGGTATGCCGCGATGACACGGTGTCGGGTTCTGGGATGGACGGCGTGTGGCCACCTGTGGTCTCCGGTGTCCAGGTTGCAGCCACGAGTAGAATTCAATACCGGTGAGCGTGGTGGTCCGGAAGATGTTGTACTCGTTGCGCGTGGTGGTGTAGAGTGTGTTGTGTTCGCTTAACTATATATGTATTATATTTTTTTCTCATTATTTAGAAGTCAATGTTTCAATGTTGAGCCTATTTTCAATGTTGAGACAAGTTGTATTATTTAATTTAGCTCTTATTTCCGTTTGATTCAGACCTTTGTTTAGTAAATCTGTTCTATGCATTTTTTCCTGCTCAAGAAAATGTTTGACTGCATTATGGGCAGTTTGTGGGCGAAATTTGAGTTCTTTGTCATAAGCTTCTGTATTGTATAAGGGTTCTATATTGTTCCTTTTACAAAATTCGAAATCTGTATTATTTTTTCCAAAAACTAGTTCAAATGGCGAAAAGTTGTGTAAGGCATTGGGTGTTGTGATGTAGCAAAAACAATAGAATGGTAACCATTGGTCCCAATCGTTGTAGTGTTCATTTCCAAAAGCCCTTAAGTACTCATTAAGACATTTGTGATTTCTTTCTAACGCACCAATTGTCTGAGGATGGTATGCTGTTGAACATTTCACGTCGATTTGCAATAGTTTGCAAACCTCATCAAAAATGCCTCTGCATTCTGTTCCTTGATCGGTTTTAATACATTTCATGGGGCCATATATAAGAATGTGTTTGGTTACAATTTCTTTTGCAATTGTTACCGCTGACTTGTGGAACAGTCAACGTAACAAAATTACAGCTGCCAATATTATCCATTATTTCGTCTGTTCTAGGAATAGGGTAAACAAATGGCTTGGTTATTTGATAAAGTGCTCGGAAATCTACAACAATGCGATACTTATTTCCCCCATTGTCGTCTGACATTTTGGGTACACACAGCACAGGTGCATTCCACGGACTTTTGCTTGGCCGTATTATGTTCTGTGCTAACATTTCGGTAATCTGTTCTTCTATTATTACATTTATTGCAGCCGGAAATCTGTACAGTCTTTGAGCTAGTTTCTATTTCATGTTTGGGGGCTGCGATGTAAATTAACTTATCACATGGCAAGTAACATGTATCTATAAAGCTAAAAATGGTGTCTTTCATCATATTCGCTTGAATAGTATCGAGATGTTGAAAATTAATGTTATTGATTCCATGCTCACAACGTTCTTCTACAACTTTTTTTGCTTCTTCTATGGCTTGTTTAGGCGTTTGGAAAGAGCTACAATCACCTAAATGATTGTCGTTATTTTTTCTTCTTTGGCTACCTCTGCTTCTGTGCAAGTTTGTGGGTTTTGTTGTTCATTGGAAAATACGGGGGCTATTTTCTAAGTGTCAGCTTTCCTAGAGGAATCAACTGGACACTCGTGACCTATTTTTTATTATATGCATTGCTCCGAGAGTGATGACCCTGCTTAGTACTGTTGCGAGTAAAGTTTTCCGTCGAGGCTCATTATGGTTGCAATTGGAACCCTCTGCTTGGGGTTGCCACACATATTGTGGTACGTCCGATGGTTGCCAAGTTCGCTGAGGCATCATGGTTTGGTAACAAGTGTGATTGATTTAGTCATAACGAATTGTTTATTGCGTGACTGTATCGTTGGGGGGGACAATAGGGTGGATAAATTGACCCTATGAAATTGTGTCCTATTCCAATGGTGAGAAGGAAGTTATTGTTGCAGTCTGATTTGATTACGTCAACTAAAAAAAGGTTTATATGCGCATATGATTCCTCATTACTACATTACTCGTAGTTATCAATAATTTCTTTGAAATTCAAAGTTCTTGCCTTAGGACGCAAACTTTTCATGTTGGCCCTGCTGCAGGGTCTCTACTTGATAAAACACTTCTGTTTCTCCACACACGGAGTTACTCCGGAGTGAAGGGGTCTTAGACGGAGCAAGTACGATCCGACTAAAACCAGTGAGAACTCTGCTTTAATGAAATTTGTTGAGGTTCTGATTTATTGCTATAAATTTGTTCCTATTTATACCTTAAAACTAACATTTTTAATTCTTATTAACTAAGTTGAAGTAAGCACTTCTGACCGCAGCGTAAGCATTTCTCATTAAAGTTGTTTTGAACCGATCGATTTACGACCGGCTGTTGTTTTCGTGACCTAATTATTACTACGCGACGTTTGCTTACGCTGGGCATTTTTTTCCGTCGACGACAACTTCTTCTAATTTTATGTTTTGTCCGAAGTGTTTGTTCAGATTTTTTCTAACTTCTGGCCAGGTCTCCGCGTATACCTGCCCAAGAAATGTTGCCGCTGGTCCACTCCACTTCATTAACACCACATGTATAAGTGAATAATCCGATTCACCTGCGAGTATTTGAGTCGCGAAAAAATCGGTCTGAAAAATGAAACCTTTCGGTTCCGATGTCGCCCCACGCAATTCCGGAATGCACTGGATTGCCCTTTCCATTGGAAAATCGTAACCCATCATGGATTTCAAATTGGGATTCAATACTTTATCGATTTTTAAACTTGCTTTGAAAAAGTCTCTTTTCAACTCTTGAAGCTGTTTTTTAAAGGACAATGAACTTTTCTGTTCCATTAACAAGCTATAGGAAAACGCAATTGTGTTTGGTGTGGAATACTAAACCTTCCGCTGAACCAACAGAACTCAAACGTATTTCACGACCTCTTAATAATATAATCCTTTCGCTCATTCCACTCCTACCGTATACAATACACAATCTGATCACTTACACAATAGCACTTGTTAACAGAATAATAATCATTTAATTACTTATACTTACCTCACATAAGTCAGAAAATGACGATCCAGGTCGCTTCTGCGTTTTTTCCCGCTGTCGCCAGATGAAGCGGCCGCTGACGTGGTGAGGGAGTGGTTCGGGAAATAACGAAAATACTAAACAACGATTCAACGACATCCCACCGCTGTCAGGGGTTTTCTGGAACCATATGTATACATCATACATATAAATAACATAGGTAGCAGGATTGCTAGAGGCACAGGATTTATGAAGTAAATTTGGTAATGACATAGGGTTTTAAGACATTGGTAATGACATACCGATTTGAAAGAGTTTGTAAGAGTTATTACAGAAAATCTCAGAGATACAAATCAGTTCTTGTCAACCAGTATTATACCCTTCTTCATTTCTTTTACTCTGACATCTTCTCGTTTGAGTGTATGTGAGCAAATAGATGTGGTGTGCCTGAGCATGTTGGAAATACATTCGTCTTTAATAAGTGTTTTGTTATTGCAGATATCGCAGACATTTTCTTGCACTTATATCTTATCTCCATTTTTTGCTACCAGACGGATGTCTGTGTCCACCGTAGATCCGTTGATGTTTATGGTTTCTATACCGAGTAGGTTGTAGGTCTCTTGCGCGAACTTGGGGAATTTGAAGAGAATGATGATGGTGTTGTTTCTGAATGTGGCATTGCTGCTTATGTGTTGCAGGACTTCGTCTAACAAACTAATTTTTAGTCCCTGTTGTTTAACAATACTATTGTAACCGCTCTTCCAAATTGCCTTATATGTTCCGAGATTGCATTTTTGACGTCTATGATTGCTCTTGTTGCCAAAGATATTGCGTTGGCGAATTTTGAAAACGAATCTACAATAGTAAGAATATTGAAACGAATCCAATTCTGACCTTTAAGGAAAAAAATCGGTATGGACGCGTTCGAAAGGTTTTTTTGCCAAATGTGCTTGAGCGAACCAATTTTAATGGTTTCCTGTTATATTTTGCTTTGTTGCAAATATCACAAGAATTAACGTAAATTTTTATTTTCCGATCGAGTTGAGGGAAAAAATATTTCTGGAGAATCTGGTTTCTATTTTATTTTATTCCACGGCGACCGAGAATATGGGTTTCTCTGACGATTTCGTCCTGTTCGCCCTCCATTCTTATGTCTTCGAGGTATGTTTCTGAAATAAAAACTTTGAAAATTTTATTGGATGAAAAATGTTTCTTAAACGTTTCTTTTACCAGCTGAGAAATTGAAATGGGTACTTTGATGCAGTTTACTCCATTTGGGTTTAGTTTTTGTTTAAAAATCTCTACTAGATTTTCTTCAGTGTATTGTTTTTTTACTATTGTATGTCTGTGATATTTAGGAAATATCTGTTCTTATGCTGACATCTCCATATTTGCAATTGTGAAGAAAATTTGATTTCTGAACATATTGATGGGTTTTTCTGTAGATGGTATGAAGTAGTCTTCACTTGTGTCCGCGGAGTGCACTGTCATGCCTTCAGATTCTGATGATTCATCTGAGGTTTGCTGGTTTAAATTCAACTCATCCGGTATGATTCTTGAAAGAGCGTCTGCGACAACGTTCTGTTTGCCTGGTTTATAAATAATTTCGTAGTCAAACTCTTCTAATGCCAATCTCCATCTAATAATTTTATTATTGACATTCGGTAGACTGTACGTTAGTGGTTGGTGGTCAGTGTAAAGTCTGAATTTTCTGCCATAAAGGTAGTGTCTGAATTCTTTTAATGCCCATACTATTGCCAGTAGTTATTTTTCTATTGTTGAGTATCTTTTCTCTGTTTTGTTCAGTGGCCTTGAAGCGTATGCTATGGGGCCAATCGTTCCCTGCGAAAGGACAGCTTCAATGCCGAAATCGCTCGCATCAGTTGTCAATACAAATTCTTTAGAGAAATCAGGATGAGTTAGAATTGGATCTAACGTTAGGATTTTCTTGCATTTCTCGAAGCATTCTATGATTTCTGGGGTGATAACGATTTCTGTATCTTTTCGAAGCAAATTGGTTAAAGGTTTGACTACTTTTGTGAAATCCTTTATAAACCGTCTATAGTATCCTAAGATACCTAGAAATTGTCTTAAGTCCTTTTCGATGCGGGGTATAGGCCAATTACTTATAGCTTTTATTTTATCGCTGTTAGGTTTTACACCGTTTTCTGTGACAGTATGTCCCAGGAATTGTACCTTCTTCCGGAAAAATTCGCGCTTTTCAAGTTGAATTTTAAGATTCGCCCCTTTGAGTGTAGTTAATTTTTTTTAAAGGTCTATTTTGTGTTGTTGAAGCGTTAGAGAGAAGTTTATAATATCGTCCATATAACCGAAACAGAATTTCCCTATGTATTCTTCCAAATTACAGTACATTACCCTTTGAAAAGTTGCCGGGGCGTTTTTCAGTCTAAACGGCATCCTAGTGAATTCATATTTTCCACCGTTTACTGAAAAAACTGGTTTTTCCATGTCCTCATCTTCGAGATGGATTTGATGGAAATCAGATACCAGGTGCACCGTTGAAAAATAGCAAGCTCTTCCCAATTTGTCTAAAATATCTGTTATTTCAGGGATTGGATATCTGTCATTTATTGTCTTTTCATTCAGCTTCCTGTAATCGATGACGAGCTTGAATTTTATTTTCCCTGAAGCATCCGCTTTCTTTGGGACCTCCCAGACAGGTGAAGTGTAGAGTGAAATTGATTCCCGTACAATTCTATCACTTAACATTTGTTTAAACTTGTTGTTGTACTTCTTCCTCAAAAATTTGGGGGTACTTATAGAATTTTGTATGGACAGGAATATTGTCCTACTGTTGTGTTTGATTTTATGTGTAAGCGTTAATTTCGATTTTTTGTCGTAAAGTAATTCTCTATATTTATTTATTACTGCGGATAGCACTGTACTTTCTTCCTTGTTCATGTGATCTTTGTCAATTTCTGTATTGCAGAATGGTTTCTTAGTGTGATTCATATTCTTAAAGGACCTTACATTCTTTAGATGTTGTGAGTTTTGTTAATTCATGCGTGATAATGCACGAATTTTTCTCCGAATTGCGCTTTATTGCCAAAATCGCAGTTCCTTCATTTATAAAGTCCAGGAAGAATGGTAAAATTATTCAAATTGACTTCCTCTTCTATAAGGAATTCACATGTGTCCGGTATTTTAACCTCAACGAATTGATGGTTTGCGTCATGCAAATAGATTTGTTGGGTATCGGGATATTTCTTTTTCAACATTATGGTTTTTATTCCGATTTTCAGAGCGTTTTTTCCTATGAACATTGTTGCGTTTAGATCTAGTAATGTTTCATACCCAACAGGACCATCAAAAAATTTATGGAATTTAAAAAAGTAAAATTTAATTTTCTTTTTTATTCTGAAAATATCTATAGGTGCTGATTTTTCAATGTTAATGATTCCGTTAATATTTGAGACAATTACGTTACTTTCATCGCTACAGTTGTTCATGATTACATGATCCGGAGAAATATAAATTTTGTTGGCTCCTGTATTTATTAAGTATTTTAATGGGCCTTTTGTCGTCTGTATTTCGAGGGTATAACATTATTGTTTTTAATTTTTATGTTTCTTCGTCCTCCCTCTCTTCCATCTGAAAATTCATCTCTCCAGTTCGGAAATACTCGCCTTCGTCAGGGGGGTCGTTTTCCAATACCCTTTAAATAGCAATAGCGTACCACTGTGGTAAAAAAATATGCCAGGTTCCTGGTTTTATCGATAAGTTCAAACCTTTGTCAATAAACAATATTACTAGTATTAATCGGAGGTTTTCCATAGTACTGGCTTGGTTTTTGGTTTCTTTACGTACGTGAGCTCTGATAGTTTCTCTGCTTTATCTTTTATAGCGTCTAGGTGCTCTTGCTTTCTTTTTCCCCAGTTCGGAAATGTGTTAGAATCTCTTTTAACTTTGAGCACTGCTAGTTTAACAGTTGGTCTTGTTATTATATTGTTCCCTACTTTGATTCGACCTGATCGCGTTTGTCCTTCCGCGCCGGTAAATAATTCGCTTATACGATCCCCTTTATCCACTTTCCCTTCTTCTGCTCCTCTGGGAACGTGACTACATCGCCTACTTACAAGGGTTCTGTTGGTTGTGTCCACCTTTCTCTTTTTACTAATGTTGGTAGGTGCTCGACTACCCACCGTCTCAAATATTCCTGCGTGATAGCTTGTGCGTGTTTCCAGTAGGACCGTGTTAGTTCAGCTTTCGTAACGTTTTATACGTTAGGCTCTGCTTCGCCGGAACAACCTAGCAAAAAATGAGCTGGTGTTAGTGGTTCATCGTCTCCTCGCTCTAGGGGAATGTACGTTAGAGGGCGATTGATGGTTAAAAAATATATATCCGTTAAAATTTTTCTAAGAATATGCTCTTAGCTTTTTATTTCTCTGACCTTACGTTCTCAAGCTCCTCCAAAATGATGAGCACTCGGAGGGTCGGAGGGACCACTGTATGCCTTCTGATGCGCACCGATCTAGCAGCAGTTTCATTTCATTTTCAGCGCCTACAAAATTCGTTCCATTGTCGGTGTACAAAAATGCGCCTTTTCCTCGTCTATACTGCATATTTTTCAAGCAAAATATGAACGCGCTTCCCGTTAAATCAGTGGCGAGTGCAATGTGAATGGCTCTTGTGGTCAAACACGTAAATACGACTCCCTATCTGTTACTGTCGCCGGAGATCCTCCGTCACAGCTACCAGCGCCGGTGCGGTACACCGAGCTGGCCGAGTTCCCCAAAGTGCGGTCACGCCTTTCTTTCTTAGATAGACCGGAAGAGGCCTTCGACTAGCCAGTGATGAGCTATTCTGTTGTTGATGTAATGCTGCTTTATTGAAAATTTCGGTGTCTTAAATATATGTTTTTGATCCCTCACGCCTGGTTTGGTGATTTTTTTTATGAGGGATAAGCTTCTTGCGTTTTAGGTTCAAGACGGCGAGTTTTATGGTAGGTTTAATGTACTCTGTCGTCCCTACTCTTGTCGCTACCGATCTCACCTGACCGTCCCTTGCGGGGAACGTTTTTGTTACTCTTCCCTTTAGCCACCTCTCCGTTTTGCTCTCGTCGGGAAAGACTACTATTTCTCCGATTTTTAGCGGCTTTGCCGGATCAGCCCACTTTTCGCGATTTTGGGCAGGTATTCGTAAATCCAGCGTTCCCAGTAGCGGCGCGATATGATTTGAACTATTTTCCAGTTGTTTCTATCTACTAACTTGTCACACGGAGTCAGCTCGGCTTCCCCGGAGCATCTTGTTTCAACGCTGTCTTTGTCTGTGGTGTTGATATCCGGTGGCTGCGATGTCGCCGCCCGAGTCGGTCGCTGCTTTCTTTGCTGAGCGCTGTTTCGTGTTGCTTCGTCGTTGCAGCTGGCTGCACCCGTCTTCGTCTGTTGCTCGCACTGGTTCGCTGTACTTCTGTTACTGTGCTATAGGCACCTGCACGTTTGTCACTTTTTTGTTTTGTTTTTTACTGTTCCGCTTATGGTGGTGACTGCTGTTCACGGGTTGCCGGTCGTCTCTGGTGCAACGATCTTCACTACTCAAGCCGTCCGCTGGGTTGCCGGTCGTCTCTGGTCCGCCGGTCTTTTACTCCAGCTGTCCGCTGGGTTGCCGGTTGTGATTGGCACTTTGGAGTCTTCCTCTCTGGAGCCACCATTTGTTACTGTCACCGGAGATCTTCCGTCGCAGCTACCAGCGCCGGTTCTGTACACCGAGCTGGCCGAGTTCCCCAAAGTGCGGTCACGCCTTTTTTTCTTAGCTAGACCGAAAGAGGCCTTCGACTAACCAGTGATGAGCTATTCTGTTGTTGATGGAATGCTGCTTTATTGACAATTTCGGTGTCTTAAATATATGTTGACGGTCCCGCTTCCGCTGGCTGGGCGTGGGACAGTCTGGGTTATCCTCTGCGCGTGGTATACCCGCGTGTCGTATTCGCGCGCGCATGTTCCGATGAGAACGCCTGTTGCAGCGGATAACCGCTGCGCGTGGGGGGTGTCGCATTTTCGTTGACCGCGTCGTTGCGTCGGCAACACCATATTTTTACAGATCGCATGAACATCGTAACCAAGAGGGGTCCAAAATTGTCTACTCAAAATCGCTGTTCTACAGGGTGGCAGTGGTGCCATCATGGGAGGAACTGACTTGGCACGAACATTCTTACAGTGTTGTCATTTGCTAATGACATGCTTGAGACTAGTTCTCAGGTCTATCACCCAATACTTTTGAAGTATAACTGCCTTCACCGACTCATTTTCCTGATGATAGTACCTCTGATGGTAATGGTTCAATATCAACTGTAGTACGTGGTGGCCTTTCGGTAGGATAATTGGGTTACGAGCGTCGTATTGAAGGAATTTTACGTGTTCTAGTCGTCCTCTAGATCGCATGATATCTTCTGTGTCCAACATAGGACACTAACTACGAACGCTACTGTTGTTAGCTACCGGATTTTCCAATGAAACTGTATCATTTCTGTTGTGAGTGCCTCCCATTGAGCCTTTTAAATTAAATAAATTTCGGCTTTATCAAGAGTTACTTTGTCAATGCGTGTGGAAAATGGCAACGATTTTGCCTTTGATTTTAGGAAATCACAATATTTCAGCGCGTATGCGACTGATCACTTCAATCGCGTCCAATCAGATACGAATTGCACTTCAATCACTTGTTTCCCATGTTCTGGTGGTATGTACTTCCTTTATTTCTTCATTCATTACCTCGATTATCGGGCCTATTGGTTCCATTATAGGTTGCCTGAGAGCCAAATGCTTTCATTATGGTTTATTTTTGTTGCCTCATTGGCGGGATTTTTTGCAGAGGCTGCCCATTTCCACTGCTTTGCTGGATTATGCTGCAAGATTTCTTCTACTCTTAGAGCTACAAATTGCTTGTATGCTCTCGGATCTGAATTGAGCCAAGCGAGGACTGTCTTAGTATCAGTACAAAAATATTCTTTTTGTATTGATAATCTTAATTCCTTTTTGATAGTTTCATTGAGTCTCGTTCCTAACAACAGATAGGCGTCTAGGTATTTTAATGTTGGTTGAATCCGAAATTCTATCTAGCTCGAAATCTAAATTAGTTCGTCATAAATCTTGTATCAACATTTTTCCTGCAATTGTTAAATTTATCAAACGGTCCAGTGGATCATATATTTTCATTATATATGAAAATATTAGCCATTTAGTTAACTTGTTATCAATGTTAACCTGTTTCATTTTATAGATGAAAGCATAAGATTCCTTGACCCAAACTAAACCGAGAACTTTGTCAGGAGTCTGAGCTTTATCGTTTATGCCAAGTAGACTGTCTCCAGGTAACCGATCATTCGGGATATTTTGCTACACTTCTTTGGAATTGGAGATAAAATTTAAGACTGAAGAGCATGAAGGAGCATGATGATGTTGGGAGCAGCCGTATGATGTGGATATAACGATGACCTTCACATGGTAATCAAGAGGAGTCTGAGACATAGCAAAAGAATCATACGACACTGGAGGTAGTGTAGGGTAGGATTTTAGTGTAGAGTTTTAGCGAAGGGTAGGTTAAAAAAGTGTAAGGAGGTGAAGCGGTTTGTCACGTTGCGTCGTTAAACCTGATTCGTTAGAAGTTAATAGGGTGGCCGGTTTGGTTGGCTTACAAACTAAAATTTTATTACAATCAAGAGTGTTTTATTCTCGTTACTGTTACCTTGATTAGGTGTAGAAATTGTGAGATTTTTCATTGATTTAAAATATGTTATGAACATTTCGTTCTGGCTTACATGATTCGGATAACGTTATTATTCCTATACCGTATGCCGGGTTTGTTATCGTGTTGCTACAGTTTACGTGAATATTATTCGGCTGTGTTGTATAGAATAATATTTTGTTAGATGTTTGTAGTTTAATAAGCTTTGTAAAAAGAGAATCAATATTTGTTGTGTTGCTCTGTTTTTCTGTTTTTTAATGTATTATAGCGGCTGCAACACAGTCTAGCTCCTTGTTGATTGTTGTTTCGCTTGATACAAAGTGTGTGGCATTAGTTCTTGTTTCCTGCTTGGGGTAAATATAATTACCATTATCACTTATTGCAATGCGTCTATCTGTAATATTAAGGATTGTGTAATTGTATGCGCAAGGAATGGGGATAACGTGGAATATTTCATACAGTTCCTTTGCTAATATTGTGTGTTCTATGTGAAAAACTATTTGTTCATTTAGAATTGTTTTGTGTATTATTTTGCCAACCTCAACAATACTGTAGTTTGGAAGATGTTTCCTTATTTCTGCTATCTTTTTAGATTCGTCAATTGTGGTCATCGGGTTGATACTCAGCACCTGGTATTTATTTATTGTGCCTTGGACGAGGGAACTCGCTAGTATTAATTAGTAGCTAGTATTAAGAAATTGTGTAAATTTAGTACATTTTTCTTCTTCCTAAAATCCTGTTTGAGTTTTTTAATATCGTCGTTTACGTCGTTTATTTTCCAATTAAGTTCATTTGTCATTTCTTCTTGTCTTTTGTTTGTACGGCTATACGTGGTAGGTATTCCGAAACCCAACGTTCCAAATATTTTTGCGTTATTGCTTGGGGTTGTTTCCACTTGCTTCGCGTTGCTTCGGCTTTGGTTAGGTCGGTTCGATTCGGTTCGGCTTCTCTGGAGCAACCTAACAAAAAGTGGGCAGGCGTTTATTTATTTATTTATTTATTTGAGCGGTCTGTTATTTCTAATAAACTCTATTTCAGTGAGAATTGCTATGAGAGAGCACGCGTTGCTTACAAACTAATTGTATATTTTGCCTCCTTGTTGCGTTGTGTAATATTCTTTCGATGTTCGGTGATATTTTATGGGCACGCGCATGATTTGAACCGCTTGAACTTTCTTAATCGAATGCATGATTTATTTGAATTGATCGAATTTATACCTTATTCTAATGTCACGTAACATGATGTCGCGCCATGAGTGAGGTGCTTGGAGTGGGAATTATTGATGAGTATGCACCTAGCGTGAGAATTGAATCGTTTCCGGGTGATATGCTGTGGAGAATTTTTGCTCAATGTTCAATCATTGACAGATGTTTTTAAACAATTCGTTTTTGTATTCCATTCCTAAGTCTGATTTAATTTGTAAAGGACAACCGTGTATGAGAGTGCAATTTTCTACAAAGGCATTAGCAAGGCTGTTAGGTTGCTTATCTGGAATGAAGACAACTATTTTAAATTTAGATAGGTCGCATTGTGCAGTTAATTCATAGCGATTTCCACTAATGGATTTTGTAAATGGTCCAATCGTGTCGATGGACACAACGTCAAAAGGTTTAATAGGTGTCGTTGTTTTAACGAATGCTTGTTAAGTGTTTAACGAATATTTGTTTTTTTTTACATTTCCCGCATTTTTTTATGTAGTTGTTAATAGTTGCTTTCATGTCAGTCCAATTGTAACCAGAGCCAAGCAATAACTTGTCGCGGTTTGACCAAATCAGGCGCAATAGCACCGATTACAATTGAACAATTGATACAAATTGAATGCCAGGGCCGAGCACATAACCCGTCGAAGCTTGTGGTCAAAGTGTACATTTTATTCTTAGTTCTACTCTCCTTTTATACACAAAAAATGCTTACAAACTATTTTTTATTTTGTTTTTGTTGTTGGTGCGATGTCAGCGGAATTTGTTTTGATCGACAACGAGCGGTTTGATTCCCTCAACAACATAAATCTGCTTAGCCGACGTTTCTGACGTTGGCGACACCAATAACAGGAGCTTCTTAACTTTTTTAACATTCTTGATGTTGTCTTGATGTGTCCTCCCGAAGAGGTATCGTGGTTTTCTACCATAATTTTTGTGATTTTGTCTTCACATGTTACTACTTGTGCTGGATTATACAATATGATGCTTACATCATTTAGTATTTCATTACAAACTGTTTTGAATAATTGCTTGTCTACCAGCGAAAAAATAACATTGTTATTTGCAATTGCGAGAAGTTCAATTTCACATTTTCTTGCCATTTCGTTAGTAATTCTAATATATATTTTGTTATATCAAAACGATTCAATGCATAAGAAAATTGCGCTTGAGCAAGGACCTTTTTCACATTTTTCCTACTCTATGTCGAAACATAATTCCTGATATCTTGATCAGGTGTTTTAGCCATCATTTTACTAGAACGTCGGTCTTCGGGAATGTTGTTGAGAACTTCTTGTGAATTCGTCCCGAAGCTTCTCATGAAAAAGTTTGCCTTGTCATGTATCTTACATACTTGGTTAATTGTTTGGATAGCCTGTTGAGCAGTTTGGAAGCTATCCAAGTAGTCGTCAACGTAATGATTATTTGTAATAGCCTTAACGGCCGTTGGAAAAGTTTCACAAAACTCTAAATCGTTCTTGTTTTTAATAAATTATGCACATGCGGGAGAAAATGTAGCACCGAAGGTCATCACCTGCATTACGTAAGTCTGTGCTACGTGGTCAGATTATTTTCTGAGAAGAAATCTCTGAGCCACCTGATCCTCATTTTTAATGCATACATCTCTCGAATGTCACTTTTAGTGTGAAACATCTCCTCGATGTCACTAGTGCATGCTATTGAGAATTTTCTAAGGCGAATCAAAATTCCTAAAAGAGAGGTCGTTGTTGATTCCTTCCAAAGGGTACTCACAGCGATTTGCTAGGCCAATGTTTGGTGCATTTCACTATTTTGCCACTGTGTCTTTACGGTATAGTACCACGTTGCGTTGCTCGGTACCTTTTTTGTGTTCGTCATTTCAATTCTGATACCTTTTTCACTTTTTCACTATGACCGGCTTTCGGTAGCTGGAAGGGGGTTCGCGTCGGCATCTCGATTCGCCGGTATTTGTGCTGAAGGTTCACTTTTTACTATAACAGTTCCTTGAGTATGGAACGCATCGACGCATTGGTTTCGCGGAGTATGCACTTTTCACCGTAGACACTTGACGGGTACGGATATGAGTCACTTCCTAATTTGTCGTGCTGCTTAATTTAGCCGCACCTCCCTTGCTCACTTTATTGATCGTAATGTTTGTAATGCACTACGGACGCGACTTCTCCGAGTTTTTTTTATCGGATTCTTCCTATTTCACCGAAAGGCTTTCTGCTTGTGGTACGATGTCCTCTCTGGAGCCACCATTTGTTTCTGTGAACAATAGTGTTGCGGAAGCCGGCGTCAGTGTGATGCAACCGAGCTAGCGGGTTGCAGAAACCTTTCAGATGTTGGGCATAAGAGCGGAGAAATGCCGACGACTTATGCCTTTGCTCAAGACCGGAGAGGTGCCTCCGACTCAATGATGACGATTCCAACGGTCTTATGGTTTTTGAAATGTGCCTTTATTGGTAGCTGTCCATCGAATTTATACCTATTTTATGCTGACCGATTGTGGTCAGCAACTTCTTAACCTAATTTGCCTATTTATTTACTTGCCTATTTATAAGGTTTGCGAACACTTTCAGTTCTTAATAGAAAAAACTAAACGTTTTTTGTTAGGTACACTTTTACAGTAAATAATCACGTTCGTCTCAAATCAACCACGGGTTGGGCGACGGAATGTTCCGGGCGATCGTAAAAAAATATTCTTCACTTTGTTTCGTGTTTTACTATAGGCACTTAACAATTAACGCAAACTGTATCCTACCGGCTGCGCCAATTATGTATTTTCTATATTTACGACTTCTTCAGCTACCTGACGTAAGAAAACTACTAGAACTGCATTCTATCAAACTCTACTGCAGTCAACTTTCCCACATTTCTGCAGGCACCCGGTGTTGTTGGTAGACATTCCTGGATCATCATGTTTCGCTGATGCTCCGGAGTCACTGCACACGAGACCGCGGTGTCGGATGGGTCGGATGGGACCCCCTGTATGCATAACTATATATCTATCGTATGATGATGGATCGTCCACTTCAAATGGCTCTAGTGGTATTGTTTCGATGTCGCTAATCCTTGGTCTTTTTACTGGCCTATTATTACCTGAAAAAGCTGGTCTATTTCCATAGTTTACTTGATGAGTTCTAATGGAAGGATCAACTTCCATTGGTTCTGGTGGTTGTTGCCTTTGGAATGGAAGATTCTTGGTTGGCAATTATTTCTGTGAATGAATTGGTTGTTTCGTATAGGCAATGGTGATTGCCTCTCTTGCGACAATGTTTTATTTGCAGGACTGGTTTGGGCAAAAACAAATCCTTGGCACTGTAGGCTGGGTGAACATCCTTGGTGCTGATAGCATTTTTCTGCATTCAATATTTAGAAACGATATGCAGTAACTATATGCTGCTGCTAAGGATGTCAGACCATGACTCCTTATGAGTTTGTACACATCTCCATCTAACCCTCTTATCGATGGCTTTCCTATTATATGTTTCAATTTATGCTTTCGATGCCTCATGGTGTGCAAATCTTTCATCAATGTGTATTTGGTTTGATATTAGTGATAATAGCCTATTGACTTGTAACATGTTGTAATACTTTTCTTAAGATCTTCCCTTCAGTTGCACACTCATGATTTGGAAATCTAATGTTTCCAAATCTCTTTTCTCTCCTTAGTAAGTGATAAGTGTTTTCAATCGAGTTCCAATTGATTAAAACATTTGATGCTACCAACGAGTCATTAACATCCCCTCAAATTGTTATTCTAATGAACTTGCAAATCATGTGGAACCTATTTTTGTTTTAGCAATTTCTGGTATTTTGTCAAACGAATCTGAACTAACCGGTGTGTCATCATTTTTACATAAGAATAATGTTGAATCTGCATAATCTATTGTGCATGATACAATTTGTTGCTGTTGCACATCAAGGTCTGCAATTCTGTCTAATATCCGTGTTACTTCTTCCGTGTTACATACATATACTCACACTTTGCTATATACTCACAACTGGATCATTTTGCACTATGTTAGAAATTTGGGAAATCCGCCTTATTACCTCTTACGCAAAGGTCGAATATTTCCTGCTGCTGGTAACTCAAACCTCTAACAGATGAAAGCGGGATTTCGTTTCTCTGCTTCTGTTCCTCTTACGGCTGAAGTCTGGAACAACGTTTCGATGACCTAAAGGTGTCGTCTCTCGACGTCTCGGTATGTCCTTTTTCTATAAGATGAGTGATCAGCCACCTATAGATACTACGGTACCACACGTACGGCTGCACTTGTTTATGGTGTGATTCTCAAAACACTTCGCGAGTTGTAACGTTTCTCTTACGTAGTCATTAACTGCACTTTAGCACCTTTAGGCCCCTATTCGGGCGCCAGTTGAGACTTTCTATAACCTTTTGGTCTTAAAAAATCATTTATTTCTTACTTCACAACTTAAAGTATGCTAGAACTGCCCAAGAACTCAAACTCGTCTTTCTGCACTGATTTCTGAACTCAACTGATCTTGACTGCTGATCGAATGATCGTCACCCTGTATGTATAGCTATTGACCGAACGCTTTATCGTGGGAACTGTCTGTCGATAAATATGAGACATTACATACGCTGCTCAAACTGCTGACCTGGCGACCGCTTCAGCATGGGAACTGTCGGGCGATGAATATGAGACATCACACGCGCTGTTTCTGCCTACGTTGTTCTATAGGTTGTGCGTCGTTCTATCAAGTGTTTTGTGGGTAAGATGATAGGATTTCTATTAGCATTCGTAAGGAATTTAACAGATTCTAAACGACCCTTTAACCTTAAAATTTCTTTATCATCTGAGATAGGACAAAGATTCCGGATTGGGCTATTGTTCGGCAGTGTGATCTTTCAACCTATTAATTTCTTGTTCCTGTGGTAACCTGCGACCGTCCGACGTAGTTGCGTTGCTGCTGGTTGCGGTTGTTGATGCACAGCTGATAATGATTGTGATATCCGTAGGACAGTATGTTTCGGACACTAATCTCATTCTCACATTCGAGTGAAACACTTAACTCCGTTCTGTTTTTTGGTCTCATCCCGAATGCCCCTTCGATCGTTTATTTTACGCTTTTTATCTTAATACATAGAACCTACGGGAGACACCTGAAACCTTCGATTTTTCAGTCGGGAACTCATGTGTTGGCAGTTGCCAAGCTGAAAAGCGTGGGAAGCTTTGCGCCCAAAAATCGATGCGCAAACAGTTTGATAGCGTGCGAAAATAATTTGATGCCATCAACCTGCACGCGCACCAAGTAGCACCATAGGTAACTATGTGATGCGCAAGCAGTTTGATGGCATGGGAAAATAATTGATTGTTCTATCAACCTGCTTGCACATTCTTGCAAAACACATGCCACACCTTACAACCTCGCAAAGCACATGCCACATGATCTTGTCGATGGTCTCGATGTCGACTCGAAGCCACGGATTTAGGGAGACGCTGTTGTTGATGCCCGGCCAAAGCTGGTGCTGCCAATCCTCGACGTTGCTGGTTCTGTGGTTGACGTCCACCTCGACTTGAGGCATCTGCTGGATGGTGCTGTAGTTAATCCTCGGGCGCCGGTGCTGCTGATCCTCAACTGCGCGATTTGCTTCCAGTGACGACGACCTCGACTTGAGGCCGCTGTTGGATGGCGTTGTAGTGGTGCTCGGCTGATGCCATGCTGGTAATGTTCAACGGGGCAGGTTGCTTCCGTTGACGTCGACCTCGACTTGAGACCGCTGCTGGATGGCGTTGTACTGGAATGGACCCTCTCTTTGACGTGAGAGTCTGTTTTCACACGTGGAGCTCTACTTCGGAGCAAAATCTCCAAAGCAAAACAAACGGCCTTCCGAACAATCTCCTCTCTAGAGCCACTAAAATTGTTGCAAACGTAGTACACTCCGGAGCAATCGCCTTGGAACGGAATCTCAAACTCCGATCTAGACTGGTTGGTCGTTCTTTTAGCACTAGATTTATTGTTTCATTTCGTAGGCTTTTATACCCAATCTACATTGATTTCTTAAAGCTAACGTAGTCAACGTAGTCAACACGCTGATCCAGCTTGGATAGCTCGTGACTACGGCATTGTTTATTATTTGTAAAAGTGCACCGTAGCCAACCGTTCCGATCGTTCCATCGTTCGATCGGACGGTGGCCTTGGTGACCTACTAAGCTACATTTCTGTCAGTTTTGCTGACCTGCTGAGCTACTATTCTATTGTACCGTACCCTAAAACTCAATACTGCCCTAAACCCAACCCTACACTACCTCCGAAATCCAGTGTCCGCTTTTGTCTTCTAGATATCGTGGACAAATACTCCTTGATCCAGCGATCCCATATGCGTTTCGTGATCAGCTGAACCTGCTTCCAATTGGACTGCGTGGCCTCTGCCTTTGAACTATCTTGAATTGCAGGTCTCGTTTCACCGGAGCAGCTTTTTAAGAAATGAAAAGGAGTGAGAGGCTCACCGTCTTTAAAACCCAATAAATCAGGGTCAAGGGCTTGCTGTTTACGATGAACTCGATCTCCATAAATATAAATATGGGTTCACGAAGCCATGGACCCAAAAATATTATAATTAATAATTTATAACATTTATATAACTAAATTCGTTACATTCACTGAAACGTTCGCGGTTCAAAATTCAAAACTGGACTGACTAATCCAAAGTAATCCACTCCTGTGTGTGTGAACAGTTTTTTGAACGCCGCTGTCCTACACTCAGGTAAGGGTGCCATAAATGATGCAACTGGTTTTGCATGGTTGTTTTTGTATGTTTGGCAGTTTTTTATCTTAATACTTGGCTTAATAATCTTAATCCCCTTATATATTCTGAACTGTCTCTTGCATAGGGAAATTTCGAAGGGGTTTTCAATTCGCTAGCAAAAAGTTTTTTGAACCGTATCTATAACTTCCCTGATTTGGCTGCTGTCTAGTTTCTCTTTGAATATTCTTGGGTCCTGGTGTATTGAAGTGAGATTCCTGTTGACGTCTGGGGTTATTCGATGGCATTCTAGGAATTTCATCGGAATATTAATACCCGTTCCTAGGTTCCCTCATTCCCCAGTTCCTAGGTTCCCTTGGTCCTCTTCCGTATGGCTCTGGTTCGGGCCACACGTGTTGTGAATAACTGGGCCCTGTCCGCTTTCCCAACGGTCGTTGAAGTTCGATCGATTGAAGTTCGACTGATCGTTTCTGAATGGTGGCCTGTATTCGTCAAAATAACTGTTATCAGGCAAGGGAGGGTTATCCGTCGTGATATTTATCGTCATACCGATCGTGATTATAATCATAACGAGGATGCACAACCTGCGCAGCACGCAGTCTCCTAGTGGCATCCGTAACACGATCGGCGTTTTCATGTACTTCTTCTAAATAAGTCATGAGTGGTTCCAATTCCAAGTTATTGTTCATCATTTTTAAATTTGCATCGTTTAGCCCCGTGACAAAATGATGCTTGATGTGTCAGCAGGAGTATTCTATTAAGGCCTCATTATCTGGAACATAACACTTAACTAATTCTACTATTTGCCTAGCCCTATCATTGTACTTATTGTACGTTTCATTCGGCCTTTGTGCGGTGGAATATCGCCTCTACACTGTACAGTATTCCAAATTCCTTTAATAACAACTCCCTCATTTCTTCCCAAGTATCGGCTTTGATGCGATGATAGTGATTCATCGCATCGCCTTTCAATTTAGAGAGGACTACATCGAGAAAGTCATCCTCGTCTACTAGTTTACGATCGTTCACTAGATCTATTTGTCGAATAAATAGATCGAGCTCGTAAACCGTCCCGCGAAACTCCGAAACTAAGGACCATAACTCTCTCAATAGTATAATCTTTCGTTTGCGTCATTTTTCGTATCCCACCGCTGTCACCAAAAGTTGAGTAGAGGGGGAATTTCTCCAGATCTTCTCCAGATTCGTCTACGCATGGTACCTTGAGTCAGTTGTAGCGCATAATTACTTTCACGATCAAACGATTCTTTTAACTACGCTAACTGTTTATCCTTGTAATTGTTAGTGTTGCGCACGCGAAAGAACACTTTCGGAGCAGCCGCCAAGACAGGCGCGGTACACGCCGACTTGAGTACAACAAAGAACACACCAACGAGTTCTAGGTAACTAACACTTATTCAAGTTTATTGATTTATTCTATAGCTAAATAAATGCTGACCTTTGGTGGTCAGCATATTTGGCTTAACTTAGTTCCGTTGCCTTTTTTGTGTCAGCAACAGTTAGAGTTTATTACCATCTTCATATGTTTCCATCTGTATTTTTCTCGTAATTTGCAGTATAGTCTGTACTGGCCTATATGTCCTCCCGAAGGGGTCAAATGAGAATCGTTGATTATTCTCAGCCTTTCCTATTGCTTTTCGATCCATCTAGGTGGAGTAAATATGACAATTTCGTTATCGGAAATAGCTGTGTTAGCAACTTCTTTGATAGTCTGCAGGGAATAATATTTGAATATTTTATCATCTGTGGATAATGCTAGCTTTTTTCTGTTATAGTTCTTGGCGATTTGGCATATTGTATGCAGCGCAAACTCTAGTGTTTGGCTTGTCATCGCATTTTTGTTAATTGGAATACCTGTGTTTCCTAGCGCTTTGTTACAATTGTGGTTGTATACCACGAGTTCGATTCTGATTTATTGCAAAAACATCAATTTGTTATACACATGCTAGCAAAATAGAATTGCATTAAGAAAAGAAAAAAAATGGGATCTTTGTGCTTTCCTTCATAAGATATAAAAAATGTATATATATTTTTCGATTATTTTTTTTTCTTGAGTTCCTCTCTTTTTGTATGTTATTATTTTTTTCCAATAATTTTTTTTCCGGATTTTGAAACAACTAGCATTTTCCTTTAAATTGTATTGTTCTTTCTTTCATATAGTGTTTTTCTTTCTTTATTAGTGTTTCTGAAACCAAAATCAGAAGGAATTATTTTTTAAACATTTTTTTCACATTTATATTTCGAATAATTCGAATAAAACTTCGCTGAACTCATGGTAAGACTGGCGCGTCGTTACCTTTACTAAATGATACCTTATGAGTGCCTCTTCGTAGGCCTTGTTAAACAGCGTTCTCTCCGGATTTTCCGGTAGCCCCTCGTCGGGATGAATGAATCAGTGCTGTTCTGGCATCACGGTTAGTGATTTTATTAATCAGCGTATCAATGCCTGATTTGGTAGCCATTACATTTGCAACATCTGTTGGTATCTTTTGTTGAATGTATAATACCTTCAATTTGTTCGTAAGGACTTCTATTTCTTTGCAGAAGGTAGCATCGTCATTGTTTTTTACTGCTTTTAAATCTGCAAGTATTTTTTCCGGTTCAACGGTTTCCTGACATCTAGACCTAATGTTCTCAACAAATGCTTGAACTGTCGTCAGGTCTGGTTGCAATCCTATTTCAGCGTCACCTATTAATCGTGTATTAATCGTGTTCAATGATCGCACAAATGCGTTGAAATTTTCTGCGGCTCCTTTGTAAACTGGCACTATGGCCGAAATTTCCTTTGGGTTGAATTGAGTCATTTTTGCAGTTGAAAACTCTACACTTTTACATTTTGATTTTTACCTATGCTTGGTTCTGTTTGTACTTCAACTTTCTGTTTATATTATGCTATGAAGTTCTTGATTTTGTGATATAACGTCCTAGCTGTTTTTGAGGTGTCACTTATTTCCTTGTCGGTCAAAGACTTTTCGTTTTTGATAAGCTTTGTAGCTTTTGATATCCGTGCTTCTCCGTGCTTTGTTCATAGGTTTTTAATGCGCATTCTCTATAGCATCTATCTAAGTGTCTTAAGATTTCGTGTATTTGTTTAAGTCGATCTAACCTTTGATTTATTTTCGGGAGCAAAGTTTTTCAGAGTTTTGTCAATTCTATGGAAATTAAATAATTACTATCCGATTTGTTTTTGTACCTTTCTTTGTGATATACCGGTTCTACTATTTTTTAGGTACTACTAGTTGGGGTGTTAGTTCGTAAAAAAATGCTGAATGTCTGGTTTTTTTGTTTTGCGCACGTCGCGTCCGGCGCGCGTAGGTCTGCTTTGTGTTGATTCGGTATCATATTGCATTGCGTCGCTTCGAGGCGGCTTGCGCCAGTCAGTTTTACAATAGTGCTGGTTTCGTACGTTTTGCGTGGTAGGCTGTTTTTGTTACTTGCATTTTTGGTTTCTACCGGGCTGTGTTAAAATGTGGTTCGCTGAGTTTTTTTATCGATGCTAGCTGTGGTCGCGTTTATTGTCGAGTGCTTGGTTAAAACTGCTGAAGATGATGTTTTGTGTTATTGATCAAAAGTGAGTTACATGCGTTCAGTGGTTTTTGATTCTGTTTTTGTTGACGGGTTTGCGTAATGAGTATTAATCTGTGCATGTTGTTGACTTAGATTGGGTTATTGTTCGTGCTATGCTATCTCGTGAATTAGAATGAATATGGGACAGCATTCGTTTAGCATATGTATGCTACAGTTGTTTGCAAATTGATGAATGGGAGGAACGATTTCACCAATTCGCGTTCAACTCTAAAAAATGGCTCTCGTAAGCATTGTCTTAATATTGATCATTTATACTTTATGAATTTGTGTAAAGCTTTTGATATTGTTTGATACCCTCATTTCTATCTGGATAAGTTTCGTTTAACGGTGGTGAACCGTGGTGGTGAACATATTCCAGAGGAGTGTTTAACATATTAGTATTATTCGCATTTACTATATCCGTAGCATTTGCATGCCCGTATTGTGAGGAAGATGCATGGGGACGTTTAGCTTTAAAGTTTGATCTTACGTTGGATTGCAATGATTGATCAACCTCCATTGGAACTGAAAGGTTGTTACTCACTCTATTGTAATTTTGAGGGAAAATGAAAATTCTGTTGAAGTCGAGGATTTGGATATTTATTTCTTTGATAATATTCATGCCTTGCCACAAACTGATTTCCGTTGGGTGTAAAATTGGTCTAGGTTGTAAATAAGGTCTAGATTGGTGGACATTTTGTTGGTGTATGGGTTGTTGCTAGGTGTAGTTTTTGTGGTGGGTAAATCTCTAGGTTTAGGAATATTGTTGTTTGGTTTATCATTAGATGGGGAAGATCTCATGTCCATGTTATAAAACTCAATACAGTATTTGTTGTGGATGAGATTATGCCAGCTGGGGACTCGCCGGGTGACAGCTGGTCTGACGCCGGTCGATGTCCTCAGTGAAACAAGGAGTGAGACGATAGCAGCCAAAGAGCGAGGATCGAGAGCGAACTCTCCCGCTACGCCGTGCGGGCCTCCCGTTACACAGTGCGTGTTCGTGTAAAATTTGTAATGTAAATAAAAGTCCGTGTAGTAAAGTAATATATGTTTGTAAACCCCCAAACATAACAGTATTGAAAAGCACTACCTAACGTTTTTGGATTTTAATTTTTCAAAAGGAAACTTAGTGGGTTTTGGAGTCCTCGAATAAAACTATCTAATGCCTTTTCTTTGAAATAATTTATATGCACTATATGGTTTTCCAAATATTTAGGATCCGACTGAATGTGTGTCATGATTGCTGTTTGTAGATCGTTTCTCTACTGAAACAGCTACTAAGTGACTCTGACGGTTTTTTTTCGAATCATAGTTAATTCGTGTCAATTTGCACACTCCTAACCATTGCTACTCGACGTGAATTTTTAGTGAAGCACGTGGATATCAAGACGACCTATCTGTACGGTACACTACCAAAGACAGTATACATTCGCCAATCTAGAGGATAGGAGACGTGTACATCCGGGGAGGTGTGCCATCTGAAGAAGAACCTCTATGGTTTGAAACAATCCGGACGGATCTGGAACCAAAAGATCGACAACGCTCTGAAGAAACTTGGATTTGACCAATCATCTGCCGAAGCTTGTTTGTACGTGCGTAGGCGGGGTGAAAGGCAGATGTTCATCCTCCTGTACGTGGATGATATCCTCATCGCTTTCAAATCTGAGGACGAGTGTGAAGCCATCCTAAAAGCATTATCAGAGCAATTCAAGATGACCCCTCTTGGCAACGTGCGACAATACCTAGGCATACAAGTGGATCGAGCTAAAGACGGACGATTTTCACTCAATCAACAGTACTACATCCACCGACTGGCATCGCGTTTTGGGCTTGACAAAGCGAAGCCATCGCTAATCCCGATGGACCCCGGCTAAATCTGCAAGCAAAGGAGGAGGAAGCCAGCAAGCTACCCATCAACATACGCTAGTTTAGTTGGTGGTTTGCTTTACATAGCAGTCAACACGAGGCATGATATAGCGATTAGGGTATCATTTATTGGACGAAAGGTTAGCGCTCCAAACTCCGTAGATTGGACTGGAGCGAAGCGAACCATGCGATACCTGATGGCAACCAGAATCTTTCGTTTGCACTTGAGTGGAAAGACTGGTGATCTGAAGGCTTTCGCAGATGCAGATTGTGATTGGTGATCATCGGGATCGAAAGTGCAACAGTGGTGTCATCATCACATTTGACGATAGAGCAATCAGTTGGGCAGCAAGGAAGCATACTTGCGTCACTTTATCGTCGGACGAAGCCGAATTCATCGCTGCAGCTAAAGTTGGACAAGAGCTGATTTGGATCCGAAAGTTGATGGTCGATTTCCTTGAACCAGTGAAAAAGATCCTGCTGTACGAAAATAACCAGAGTACAACTCGGCAATTGGAGTCGGAGCGACTGGAAAAGCGATCCAAACACGTGGACACAAAATTCCATTTCACTAAGGACCTCGTTCAACAATGAGTAATGGATGTAGTTTACTGTCCTTCGGAGTATATGTTAGCGGACATGCTGACAAAACCATTGACCAAAATTAAACTAACGAAGCATCGTACTTTGGCTGGGGTGCTCTCTAAATGTTTCGAGGAGGAGTGTTGAGGCATCGAAACAATCATAGTAGGTTTGTGAAATACATCAACAATCTAACATATGAAGTGCAGAAAATATATCATTCCATTGTTCTATCCTGTAAAAGAAGGTTGTTCTTTTTTGTTGCTCTGCTAACAATAATAACCTAACAGCCCCAAAAATCCTCTGAGGTCTTTGAGAGATTTGGGCTCTGGCCATTTTTCTATTACCTCTTTCGATTTCGATTTTGTTCAGATGTGTTGTTCTAACAGATTTTTCTACAGTAATGTTATTCACTCTACGTTTGGCAGGCGTAGGATAATAAAAATGTAGCGGTATTTCCAGATTCTTTTCTCCTCCAAAAACGTGTAGAATTGGAACATTTGACACTAAGTTGATGTGCGCATTGAAAATAATTTCTGTTCGGATAATTCCATCGAAAAATGGGTGGAAATCAAAAATTTGGAAACCAAATTGTTTTGTTAGTATGAGTAGAAAAATGTTTACTTTTAACATATGTGAAATTTTATCATTCCCTGTAACACCCTGGACTGTTTCCGGTGTTATATTATTTATTGTTTTTCCTGAATTTTTTGCCCATTTTGTTGAGATAAGGTTGACATTCGCTCCGGAATCAACTAAAAATTTTATATTTCCCTTGGTGGTCGGTACGATAATATATGGGAGTGGAGACGCGTTTGGGTTCAATTTTCCCACTTGCTCTGCCATCCCGTTGTTTCTTCTAGAAAATGATGGATTTTTCTTCATAATTCTCCTCAGTTGTGCTTCTCTCTCGTTTTTCTGATTTGGTTCCTCTGACTCATAATAATTGTTCTCTTCTAGAAGATGAGCCATTCTTTTCGGGTGCGGAATATTGTGCTGCATTGACGAAGAGCTAGGTCTTGAAAATTTCGATCAGTTGCTGTAACCAACCAGTTTAGAACGTATGGAATGATCTACTTCCATCGGCTCTATCTTTGGTTTTGGAGTAAATGTCCGATATGGAGCAAACGTATTATGCGTCAGCATTCTATGTGGATGATTTTGATGGAACTCTGGTCTTTGACTTTGCGGGAGTTAAATTTTCGGATCCAAGAAATCAATACCAACGCAGGTCTACTTTAGTGAACGGCCAAAAACAGAGTGTTTTCGTTTATTCAATAAGTTTTACATTTCTGTTGGAATGGGGTGTGGGGTGGAAGGAATGGGAAAGGAAATGCAACTTAGCAATTACCTAAGTTGGTGCGTCGATCGGTGTTGTCTCCAACCGCGATTTTTACTTATTGTGCCATTTTGGTGCGGGTCGGTGCGAGTTGGTGCGGGTCGGGTTGCAGACGGTGTATAGCACATATTGTGCTGACAGTTAACTCGGGCAATAAGTTTGAACTGGTTTGAGCGGACGTTGCGGAATATTCGAACGTGGAAGATGTATCCGATCAGCAATCCGTCCTCTGTAGGGGGCATTCCGTGCGTCAACATTTTGAAGTTCTATGCAATAATGATACGCTTTTGCTGGACTTAAAAAAGGTTTAAAATTTTTGCAGAACATTGAAAGAGGATCTCCCAAACCTCTAACAAACGCATCTAATGGTATCATATTGTTTAGGTTCGTAATTATATGTTCTAGTCCTTTTTTTTTCTTTTGCATAATTTCATCTATGGTGTTTACAGATTTTCGTACCACTTTTCTTCCTTTTCCTTTAAGCTTGGATTGCACTATTCTAATAATGAGTCGATGGTGTTGCTCATCGACAGCAATTATCAGTGTTTCTAATGCTGCCAAAATTGCTTCTGCCTCATTTTCTCTACCCTTGAAAACTGGTACGAGGCTAGTGGCAATCTTTAAAGCTTCTAGCGTGTCCATTCTGAGGCTGTTATCTGTTGTTCCTTGCTATTGTGATTGTGGGAGTAGGATTGATGTTGGTCGCTTCTTGTGTAGCGGATGTCGCTTCGCTAGTCGACTCGTCTGTAGGTGTCTGTGCCCTAGGCTGATAGGTTGAGATTGTACTACAGATCTCGTAGTTCTACCTGAAGTGAAGTTAGAAATATTCGCAGTTGAGTATGTCATTAAAAAATATATATATTTTTATTAGTTTTTTTTTCATTTTTTTGTAAATATCGCGTATTTAAACTTATATTTAAGGTTATTGTAACTTCCTCCAATAGTTGGTGAGTTTGTCTTACTGTGATTTCCCCTAATTTATATTTGGAAGCTATTTCTATATACCTTTCTATGTTAGCCGATTCAAGTTGCTGGGAGATTTTAGTCGTCAACAATAGCATCTCTATTCTCGCTGCTAATTTCACGCACTCTTCTACAGTGGCGTTGAATGGGCCGTTTTAGTTTCCATTCGCGTCGAAATAGTTCCAATTGCAGAGGTCTACTGTATTTTTTTCCTTGCGGCGACGTTCAGGTTGGCGGCTAGTTGCGGCTTTCCGTGGTCGTGGCGTCATTAGGTGATAGTGGATGTTGCGACGGAACGATGCTTGTGCGGCTGTTATGCTGTGCAGCGGCGATGCTGATGCGTCGTCAATTCTATTGCGACGGCGATGTTGTGCGGCGGCGATGTTGTGCGGCGGCGATTATGCTGTGCACTGGTAGCGGTGCGATCCTAGAATGGTCGTTTTACTGTTCAAACGATCTTTTATATTCATTTTGGGCTCTTCCTTTTTGTTCTCCCTCCTTTTTTTCTCTTTACTTCGGAAGGTTCAGCACTTTGAGTGCTCTTTCTTGAGCCCTCTGCTGCATTGCCTTGTAGCACACTTTTACTATTTTCAGTATGCATAGAATGATCACAACGGCCAAAATTAGGTTCAATTTTTGTTCGTGTGCCAGATGTTGCTCTGTATGCACGTTTTGCGTTTGGACAATTGTTATGTCATTTGAGCCAGACACATCCGTTGCTGGTGCAGACTTTTGATTTCTCATTCTGCTTTTAAAATTCTGTAAACAACACTGCTGTTTTAGGTTACACTAACACACCACTCGATTGTTTGTGTTATATGGTTACACTCGCACGTCACTTAATTGTTTTTGCTATTGTCACTTCACTTCACGTGTCCCAAGTAAATTCACCATACACTTTTGTTCTTTTTATTCTTCGCTCGTTAAAGCTTTGATCCTCATAATTTGTCCGATATGCTTTCTTAATGAGTGCAACAATATGTGTGCCTTCCTTATTATTTGTTCCCAATCTTCTACAACATTATTTTAGTTTTCAATCTCTTCTCTGAGGTTGTCAGTTTCTCCTGCTATATGTGCGCGACGATCCCTGGCAAGTAGCTAATTGTCTCCTTGATATTCAATTACGTGTACCAACCAAAATGCATATTCTTTAAGCATTTCCTCCACTGATAATGCCATTTTTACACACTTTTATCACTATTGTTTTTATCGTTCATTTTTTCGCTGCACTACACTGTCACGGTCGCCATGTGGGAAGTTCGTCGCACACTTTCATTAGTTCCTTAGTTCCTTCCTTCCGCACACTTTCATTAGTTCCTTCATTAGTTCCACACTTATTAGTTCTCATTGTTATATGAGCTGTTTGAGTTCTGCTGCCCATTTCCTGCATGTGAATCATTTTGTTGAAGTGTCTCGTTCTCGTGACCGTTCCAGTGCTGTGGTCCGCACCTTCGGGGTGGTTAACTCCAGGCTTGATTATTCAATGGCGAGACCCAAGCCCTTTGCTTGCCATATGGTTCATGTGGCCAATGTGCTGTGTTGGCAAACCCTTGTGAGCTATTGCCCCATGTTGCGTTCGTTGCCCCATGTTGCCATGCATTACTTGAGTGATTTGTCCAAGATTGCGCTGGCGGTGGTGGCACATGCATAGTGCCATTAAAATTCGGTGGTGCAAAGGTAAATGAATTATTGTTCCTTCTACAAATTATGCCTTGCTGTCGTGAATTGTTACTGGCGAAGTTGAACTTATTTTGATAATCGGTTCTATTTGGTTGGGAAATTTTTGGATTTTACTTCGTTGCACTATTCCAAACTCTCTCTTCCACACGCGCAATCCGTTTCATCTAGGCACCTTGTCTCTCGAGAAATTCTACCAATTCCTCGGTAGACAATTCGTCTTGGGTAGCCGCCAAGGTTCTCAGAGTCTTATCTCTCAACCCAGCCAGAAAATGGACACGTACATTGCGTTCTGCGTATGAATCCTCATCTAGCTAATCATTATACCTTTTATATTTGTTTTAAGTTCCAAAACTATTTCCTTGTATTTTGTAAAAGATTTTTACGCGCCTTGGTGCAAGGTTTCCACTTGTTCGAAAAGGTCCTCGAGTTGCGCCTTCTCTCCACACACGAGAACTAAATTGGCCTTGACGTCGTCCCATACCTCAGCGTAAATTCTATTGAATTACTCAGCTGCTTTTCCAGTCAGCTTAAGCATTACCACTTCAATCAGAGATTCTTCTGATCTTGGTATTTTTTGGCCTATTGGTATCTTTTAAGCAAACATTTTGGCCAGATACAAAACCGGTTTAGCTCTTTTAGTGTCCCATTGAATTCGGGATTTCATTTAATGGCTTCTTCCATAGGATAAGGTGAAAGCCATTTTGGTATTGTTCAACGCTCGGTCAATTTCCGTACTTTGATGTAAAAGTTCATGCTTAAGCGTTTTCAGGTGTTTTTGAAAAGTTCGCTTGAGAACACTTTCAGAATCTTCAATAATCAATCATATCCTGCCAATTCAATAATGTCCTACCGAGGAATGACAATTACGGCTGGTTTGGACCTTAAAAAAGGATTTTGATATTTCTGCCCCTGTCTGTTGTACGTTAGTTTTTACATTGTTTCTTTGCCTCTAGTTTTCTGTTTGCGATCTACTATTTTGACCATAGCTACTTTGACTATAATTTATCTGACTGTTGAATCTTATGTGATTGCAATGGTTACTGTTGTTGTTATATCGGTTATGGATTGAGTTGTTTTTAATATGTTCGTCATACCATATGTAATATGTTCGTCATACCGATTAATATCACGGTCACCATGTAATATGTTTGTCGTAGCGATTAAAACACGGTCGCCATGTAATACTTGCACTTCGGGTGCACTTGCGTTCAGTGGTTTTTGATTCAGTTTTTGTTGACGGGTTTGCATAATTAGTATTGACCTGTCTTGGATTGGGTTATTGTTCGCGCTATGCTATCTTGTGAATTAGAATGAATATTGGATGGTATCTGTTTAGCATATGTATGCTACACCTCCCCCCTTCGGAAGAATAACGCAATGATAGAACTATAAGTATACTTTGAGTCATGAAATGATGAGAAGTTTGCTAAGAGTTACGACGCATTTGAATGAAGTTATTCTTACAATTTTATGGCTCTATTTTTATGTATTGTCTGTGTTGTTCCTGGATCGTTTTCTATTATTAAAT
>KB673024.1:709523-723571 GCA_000349145.1 Anopheles dirus
TGTTTTGCAGCGATCGCGTCCGGGTTGTAGCTTCTGTGCGGTAGCGTAGCTGACGAGTGGTTTTCGCCGTGTAATGTCAGGCTTCTGGGCTCGCGCCGGTCACCGCCGTGTTATGTGCTGACGCTATGTTTGTTGTTGTCGGTACCGTTGTGCCGTTGTTGTTGTTAATGGTCGTTGCTGACGTTCTTGACGATGGTGGCGACTGGTGCTTTTGGCATGGAGAGGTGACGCGGTTGGAGTTGACAAGTCGGTAGGCCTGTTGGGTCGCTTCATCCCCCCACACTTATTCGAGCTCACAGATCTACCTAGAAGAGGGCAAACTGAGCTAACTGAGTTAGTAGCGGCGACACGACTGGATCTCCGGCTAGCTGCTCCGGGTGGGTCGCTTCATTCGAGGTCAAGTTCCACGAGATCGAGAGTTTGAGGATCTGTTACTGGATGGACCAAAGGTTTGTTGCTGATCATTCATTCCCCTCAAGCTGCATCGTGGTCTTCCTTCCTGTCCTTCTTAGATTAGAGGCTTCTCAGTATAGGAGCAAATACTTCGTCTTAGCATTTGCTTGCAACATGCTCGTAATCATGCATGTTCTTCGTTCGGGCTTTCAGGGTTGTCCTGCCCTTTGCTGATACTGGTCGACACTTATTCAAATTTCTAGGTTTACTTAATCGTTTAGACCGACCTGATTATAAATCCAAAGTATACATAATTACTTATTTGTTCACTTTCAACATTGGTAATGGAAATCGTGATAATGTTACATTGTTTTCTTTTGTTGGGGCTGCCTTGGCTCAATTTCTTTGCTACTTAGTCTTTGGGTTCCCATAAGTGCTTCGTCTGTTCCTTCGCTATTCTTGAGCGGTAGAATATTTACTTGTGGTGGGTGTCTATGTCGGTTTGCATTCTGTTTTTTTTTATTTAATTAATTAATTACTTATATATTTTTTATGTATGTGAACGGCTCGGAACTGTTTGGTCTGAGTTTTAGTGGTTGTTTTCATAAGAGGTGGTCTTATTAGCTCAGGTTCCTCTGCTGACTCGTAAGTGATTCCCTCCGTCTCCGCTATAGGGCCAATGGATGTTACTTCTACGCTTTCTTCTTTGGCTTTCTTTGGTTCTTAGAAGTAGAAGTTGGCCGTAGAAGAGATTGTCTCTGTTTTCGCGTCTCTTCGAATACGCTGTTTACAAATCCTTGTGGGTAATATTGCTCCAACCATAATCGTTCCTACTACCGGGGCTGTTACCCACGGGCTGCTTAAAGGCGCACATATTATGTTTTGTAAACTTGTGCCTTGTCGCTGCAATTCGTGTGCATTGGCCAAAAAGCCTCGTTTGGTCTACGAACGAGTGCCGTACGGCCGATAAGTTCATGTCTTTTAAGTCAGCTACGTTTAATTCGCTGAGGTTAAATTTGTGCAATACAAACGCTTCCGCGAGGGATAAGCGACTTTCCTCCGTTTCTACCTCCTCGTCATATCGGATACTGGCGGTAGGAGTATTGATTGTCTTCCCTTGTCTTAGCTGAACGGTTCCTATCCTTTGGATCATATGTCGTGTGATATTCTCCCCTATTATAGTTTCAAACTCGACTGCTTGGGGCGCATAATACAACCAATCATTTGCCTTCCACGTCTCTATCCATACGTCATGGGCAACCTTCAATAGTTTCCGGTGGCAATCTTGTGTACTACTGTTAAATAAAAGCGCCGGGAAGCATTCGGAACAGGTTTCTAGACTCTGTTTCGGCCCGTTTATTCTACATACTCTTACGTCCCCCATCATCTTACATTTCTGGATTGCGTTCATGTTATGTATATAACCTAGTAGATCGTCATTCAGAATGATGTCGTTCTCCAGTTCCGTCAAAATAAGGATATTTTCTTTGAGACCAGGGGATACTGCTCCACGTAGGGTCTCGTAGCTGATGGTATCCACAATAGGGACTTGTAGGTGGAGGTGGATCAAACCTAAAATTTTGGGATTGATTTGCCCTTTTTTCATTCGAGGGAAGCCCTCGTGGGCTGGGAGAATATGTTCCGCCTGTTCCAAACCCTTGTGGCGTGTACAAAATACGTCCCTTACACACTCATACTCATACTCATACACAAACATTACTCATACACAAAATTCATACACAACACAGAAGTTCCTTCAGAATAAAATCAGTCAGTCATAAACCTCCGTCGAGTTCAGTCGTTCAGTTCCCTAGGTCGTCCGAATATTGGCATTCTCCACCTCGCTCGCACATATAGGAACAAACCCCAAACCCTTTTCAAACTCTGTAGGATCAATCAATAACGCTAGATCTGGCAGTGGTATTTCCTGTCTCATGAGAGCCAAAAGGGAGAATCTCTGTTTGTTTTTAATGCCATTCAACAGCTGTACAATCCATAAGTGGAGCTTTACTAGCTCTTGTTCCACCCGAAACATTTGTCGATGATGATTCATATCACGGACACCTTCCTTCCACTCCGTTCGCGCCGCTTCAATGGCTCAGTCGTTGTTTTCCAATTTACCCTCCAAGGATTTGGTGGCGTTAGCTACCATTTCGTATAAGGCCGCAACGATCCCCGTTTCGCTGTCTAATTTCAGTTTTAAATGTTCCTCATGTTATCTTACCCGATCTAGGCTGGCATCGATCCGGGCTCTATCATTCGAGTCCATCACACCCAGATACGAACACACACTTCTCGAGGGACGCCGCGGGAACATTTGGCGTTGAAAATGTTGCTGTCCCTTGATTTTGATGTACTCTGCATAAATATTGTCGATTAATCCTCGACATATTTGAGAGGAAACCAATTGGCATGTATGCTTAAAAAGGTTTGTGGCAGTCTACAGGCTATCAGTCCTTTCTTTAGATAGTTTTATTTCTTCTTTGTGTTTTAAACTCATTGTCATTTCCTTCATTCATTCGTTTTTAGCAAATGAATTTAGTTAAGACTTTCTATGACCATAAAGTATCAATAAAAAAAACTTATTATTGTTCACCTCCTATACTAACGTGCAACCGATACTCTTCCGAATATACTAAAACAAGCACTGGCACAAGAACTCGCACAAGAACTAGAACTAGGACTGGAACTGTCACAACTTTGAACTGCGATTCTTCCTGTATGTATAAGAATGTGTTTCTTTCTTCACGGGAATGTAAACACTGAACTCGGTTAAAAAAAATTACACTACATTACTTAAAATACGATCCGTCCCGGCTGCCTGACTCAAGAAGACTGCAAGAGCCGCATTGTAGCAGGCTCTTCTGCAAGCAGCTTTCCCACGGTTTCGCACAGTGGACTGAAACCTGGTCTTGTTGCTTGGCATTCCTGGAGCATCAGGTTTTGCTGATGCTTCGGAGTCGCTGCACACGAGACCGGGGTGTCGGATGCCTTCAGGTTCAGGTGTGCAGCTTCGCAGCTGTACAACTACCCATGCTGACTGTGCATAACTATATACCTATCGACCGAATGTTTTATCGAGGGAACTATCCGCCTTCAGCATGGGATGCACTCGCCGATTAAAATGAGACCTCACACGCGCTGCTCTATCATCGAAGGCTTACGGGATCTGCTGACGTTGTTTTGGTGCCTGTGGGTCCTTCTAACTAATTATTTGGACGTTACTTTCAAGATGACACCCAATTATTTTAATCAATTTATCATCGTGTGCACATGCCAAAAACTCCAGTTAGGGTTCGTTTTATATACGAAATGTTCTATGGTCACCTGTTTCATTCTGCTTTCTCTCTACTTATTGACGTTTTCATTTCGCCTTTTGTGGTTTCTTGTTTTCTAGGCCAGATCGCTGGTTTGGGTAGAGTTCTCTTACTCTTCTTTGGAATCCTCTCTGAAGCCACCATGTTTCTTCACACACAGAGCTACTCCGGTGAGGAGGGGTTTTGGACGAAGCAGTACACTTCAACCACTACCAATGAAAATTCTGTCTTTGTTAAAGGTTCGTGAGGTTCTGATTTGTTGATACAATTGTGTCTATATTTATACCTCAAAATTAAACCTTTTTCAAGACATATTTCCTATACTAAGTATACATAAGCATAATCGACGCCCTACTCCGTGCGGTAGGTTCGGTGCGCGTTTACGTTATCGTGGGCAACTTGCCTTAGTGTTACTCCGAACGGGTAGATGGGTAGCGGTAGTAAGGAAATGAACCGTATTGTTTATTGATACGTTTATCAGTGCACTTCGACACATCGACATTTTACTTACTTAGCATCGATACCGTGGGAACTTTCAGTGCGAAAATACAGACTTGCACTTTGGCGACGTCAACGGACTGCTGACCGGATAGCTGATGATTCAGGTGGAATCATCCTATACAAAGTACCTTTCGTTGGAACGCATCGGGCCTTACCGTTGGTGAGGGGTCACCAACGGTAATGGTTCTTTAATCGAGAGACAAGACGCGGTAGAACTTTGATGCAAACTGCAACGCGTACAGACTGCTCTCAGTCACCTGCTCTCGGTCACTGTCTCTCGGTTTATGTTATACTAAATTGTTTACTGATTTCGGTCATAAAGAGTTATAATATTTCTTACACTTGTTGTCTGTTTGCGCGTAAGTGCCCTGCTTTAAGGTTTCCATGTTATGTGGTTTTCTTACACTTCTGGGACGTGATAAAACATGGCTCGTTCTCGAGCCCAAAATCAACCGTCCTACTTTAGCCGAGTCCAGCGCGTTTACCTCCGCGTGGTTACGATGTCAGAGTCATCTCTTCAGATGTGTGCTATTTCCGTCCTAGTGTGTAACTTATGCAGGTGTTCAACACTCAAGCTTAATTTATTACTTTTTTTGTTCTATTGCAACTCCGTAGATTGATAGATGTACGGTGTGCCTGACATTTCTTTCTTGCTAGTGAATATTAAAGTGTTGTTGATGAAAATATCGCATCTCGAGTACTCAATGAGAAACGATCCAGTAAGAATTCAATGAGAACGATCCATGCCAAGAGAAGATTCTATGGTGGAGATAGCTGATGAACTGATGACTATATGTGTCATATCCAAATTGAAGATTTCTACGGACGCTGAGTTTGTAACGTAATCGCAAATGGCTGGTTGTTTGTTGTTGAGTTTGAAAATGCATTCGTTGTCGTTCTTTGATAGCTCTGCTTTGTTGTTGAGATGTGTTTCAAATGTAGGTACTGAATAGGTTTGGGATTTAAAGGAGATGTACTAAAAATGAAGAACTTAGATTTTTTTATTTCTATTAACAAGAGCATAAACATGTTTTTTTTTTGTTGAAAAAATCTGATTTTAGTTGATGAGAAGTGTATCAAAATAAGATCGTATCGTATCGTATCTATTGCTGTATGTATGGGCTGTTTGAATGACCCATGGACATGGGCTTTGTTTTAAGTCAATAATTATCATGTTCAATTCTTCTTGACTCAATTAAAGCTCGAGGAAAATGTTCGTAAAATTTCAAAACATTTTACACTTCTAAAATCCATCTTGGAAGGCTTGTTCCATGTCCATCTAATTCCGGAAGATTGTTTACAAAATCTGGTACATTACTTTATTCAATATATTTACCAAGAGCCATAGCGGGTGCTACAACTGGAGGTATAATTTGAGACTGATCAGACGGATTCATAATTCTGTTTTGGTTGGATTTCCAAACAATTAATTTTTTCGAAAAATTTTGAAAGTAAAAATTAGATTGAAATGAAAACAACCACGGTGAAATAAAACGGTAACTTATTCAACTTCTAACTCCCTAACTTTCTATTCTGATTTCATTCACTAAATGTTTAACAAATCACTCAATAACGATTCACAATTTAAGAAAAACATTTATTTAAATTAAGCATGATGCTGTTTTCATTCTACGTTTTGCATTTTCCTGCTAATTGGTGTTCGTCATGTGCATATATGAATCATTGAAATCATTGAGTCGTTCTTCAGGAAATAGAGTCGTTGCTCGTCGTTAGAGATAACATAACGGGAAATCGAGACGCCGCTTTTCCAAACTTCTTCTTCTTTTCACTTTTGATATAATTACTTGTGGCTTCTTCTCCTCAACTACTGGGCAGTTTTCTATCGATCTTTCGTGTTATGCCGGTTCTACTATTTTTTCATATCAGCCTCAAATCATTAGGTTTTCCTTTTATGTACTACAAGATCCTTTTATTTTATACAGCTTTCATATTATATCATTTGCATGGATTTTCCAATTTGCAACGTTTTTCTTCTTTTTTTGTTGCATGTTCTATTTGATTAAAAAATATGTATAATTTTTGCTTGATTCTTAAATCGCTAAAATGGTTTGCACTCACTCATCGACATTCCAATCGCATTCCGATGTTCGGCTCCTCAGTCACCGTCCGTGACACTGCTGCACTACCTGAATTCATTACTCTGCATCAGGCAATGTCCATGCGATTGCTGCTCGACCATCGTTTGTGGTAAGATTTTCTACAGTCTCCGTCCGTGATACTCTTCCAATCACTTTTACGAATCTCAATATTTTCTTTCACTTCTGGACATGTTTTCTAATGTTCGTTGGTTTTGTTCTCCTTTTTTACATTTTCTTTTTATTTTCTCCATTTCTATGTCCATTAGCACATAGAATTCCAGATCCTCTAGTATTTCGTCCATCTCTTATAAATCTCCTATTCTTGTGGCTGCTCGTAGCACCGTTCTTGCTCCTTCCATTGATCTACTAATTCCGTTTTTCACTGCGTGTTCTTCTATTGCGTTGATACACTTTTCCAGATAGTTTATCTGGACCTCTAGCGTTGCGTATCTTCCCATGTTGTGATGGCGGCTCATTTGTGGCTGCTACGGGCACTGTGTTGCGTCGGCGGTGCGTAGAATTTGCGAAGGTTGGTGGTCTTGTTGGCTTCCGGTTGTGACTGGTGTTCGTAGGTGGCGGCGAATTCCAAGTTGTGATTTCGGTTCACTCATTTTCCTTTGTTTAACACAAATTTGCAAATGTGGGTCGGTCGCCATGTGTTGATTTAAACACTTTTTTGCATTGAATGATTTTGCGTGATCATTCATGTTTACTTAGGCAAGGTTAAGGCATTAATAGCCTGCTTCTTTGCTTGTTTTTTATTGCTTTGTAAAACAGATTTCCAACTTTGGCCACACAAAGTATTGCTAGCATTGCCAAAATAATGTTCAATTTTAACTTGTGGGTCAAATGCTGATCCGTATGCATATTTTGTGTTTGAATGATAGTGACATCATTTTCTTCTTTGACTCTAGTGTCTGGTTTCGTGCTGCCGTTACCCACTTTTATTTTTTTTTTTCACTAAAAATGTGTATTCGTTCACTGCTCATTCAATTTTTGTTTCTGGTTCGACTGCACCATGAACATAGATTTTCCTCAACATATTTTTTACACTGCACTGTATAAACTTGGCATTTTGTCCATTATCTTCTAGGCACTTTCTTCACTAGGTGCTTATTTGTATTGTATAGTTCTTTCTTTCATATAGTGTTTTTCTTTCTTTTATAGTGTTTTTGATACCAAAACCAGAAGCAATTCTTTTTCAAACATTTTTTTCACATTTATATTTCGAATAATTGGAATAAAACTCCGCTGAACTCATGGTAAGACTGGCGCGTCGTTACCTTTACTAAATGATACCTTATAAGTGCCTCTTCGTAGGCCTTGATGAACAACGTTCTCTCCGGATTTTCTGTTCTCAGTAGCACAATTTCGATTTCGTGTCGAAGCTCGTCGCAGTAGTCCCTCGTCGGGATGAATGAATCAGTGCTGTTCTGGCATCACGGTTAGTGATTTCATTAATCAGCGCATCAATGCCTGATTTGGTAGCCATTACGTTTGCAACATCTGTTGGTATCTTTTGTTGAATATATAATACCTTCAATTTGTTCGTAAGGACTTCTATTTCTTTGCAGAAGGTAGCATTGTCATTGTTTTTACTGCTTTTAAATCTGCTATATTTTTTCCTGTTCAACGGTTTCCTGACATCTAGACCTAATGTCCTCAACTAATGCTTCAACTGTCGTTAGGTCTGGTTGCAATCCTATTTCAGCGTCACCTATTAGTCGTGTATAGATTGACTTTGTCAAGGTTGCTTCTTGATTAGCAGCGCACATCTTCTTCGCAAATTTCACTGATCGCACAAATGCGTTGAAAATTTCTGCTACTCCATTGTAAACTGGCACTATGGCCGAAATTTCCTTTGGGTTGAATTGAGTCATTTTTGCAGTTGAAAACTCTACAGTTTTACATTTTGTTTTTTATCTATGGTTGGTTCTGTTTGTGCTTCAACTTTCTGTTTATGTTATGCTATGAAATTCAATCGTGATATAACGTCCTGTATTATGTTTGTCATACAGATCAGTCATCATATCGTCCGATTTACCCAATTACCTTGCGGTAGAATCGCCGAACATTATTCACTATAGGCTTCACGGCGATTGCTACATCAGCAATTGGATGGTGACGTGGGCTCGACCTTGCACGTCGAGTTGATACGATAAAGATTCTCGGTATAGCGTTTCCGGGGAAGTTGGGTGGCGTGAGCGAAGGGTACACTTGCACTTCGGCGGACTGCTGACCGGACAGGTGATAGCTTTTAGGAAGCTATCCAATACACGGTACCTTCGTTGGAACATATCGGGCCTTACCCGGGGTGGGGGGACTCCGATAGTTCATGGTTTGAGAGGCTGGAAATGAAAGACGACGCGAGACGTTACGATCACAAACCAGAACTCTGAACTCTGAGCTCTGTCGATTTCAGTTTATTATATATCATTATACTTGTTGCACGACAACCTTTCTGTCGCGATACATGATCCCTTTTTGGAAAAATTGTTTTGAGATTATAATTAGTTATTGATCTTACAACTCTCGGTTGTTATTTCTTTGCTCCTTCCATTGATCTACTAATTCCGTTCTTTACTGCGTGTTCTTCTATTGCGTTAATACACTTTTCCATATACTTTTTCTGCGCCTCTAGCGTTGCGTAGCTTCCCATGTTGTTCTGGCGGCTTATTTGTGGCTGCTACGGGCACTGTGTTGCGTCGGCGATGCGTAGAATTTGCGAAGGTTGGTGGTCTTGTTGGCTTCCGGTTGTGACTGGTGTTCGTAGTTGGCGGCGATATCGTCTTCGATGTCGTTAGGTGAATGAGGATGCCTTTCCTCTAATTCTCCGTTGTTATATACTTATTTTCACTTACCTTTTTACTAACTTTTTTTCCTTTTTGTACAATCTGCACTCGGCTACTTCGCGGCACTTGTTGTTCCCAAAAAAAATGACCAGATACGCGTGCACATAAAAAATTGACTATTCCCATGTGAGGGGTTTTCTTTTAGGTGTCACTTATTTCCTTGTCTTTCGAAGCCTTTTCGTTTTTGATAAACTTGCTTTGTACCTTTTGATATGCTTCATATGTGCTTTGTTCATAGGTTCTTAATACGCATACTCTATAGCATCTATCTAAATGTCTTAACTTATCGTTTATTTGTTTAAATTTGTCTAGCCATTGTTCTACTTTTGGGAGCATAGTTGTTGGGAAACGTCAACATTCGGCGACCATCACGCGCGGATCGGATGCGTTCCGTTCCGATCGATCGCACGAAGCGAGGTCGTAAATACAGCCGCAGCACCGGGCTCCGGTCTTTTTTCGAGACGACTAATACACGGAGTGAAATTAAGGACAATTTTTTGGCTTACGCACGAAAGCTTGCCTCAAGACTTTTTTTACTCGCTCCATTTTTCAACAATAGTCGTTTTTCAACTTTATCGAAATGGAATTATTATTTATCGATTCGTTGTATGTTTCTTCGAGTTGTACCATCTTCTTTTTAATTTGCTTTTTTCTCAGATCATTAGTTTTTTTCCTGTTCTTATACTATAAGTTCCTTTTATATGATGCAGTTTCTATTTCGCTTTTTTTTACTTAGTTCTTGAATTAATAGTATATTTTAAACTCACCACAACTACTTAATTAATAGTCACAGTCCGTGACACTTTTCTTTTGTATTCTGTAGTCTTTTGCATAAGTGCTACCATCCGTAACACTATTGAATGTTCACTGTCCGTGATACTCTGCCAACATTCATTACTCTGCTTCAGGCACTGTCCATGCGATTGCTGCTCAACCGCCGTCCGTGGTTCTATCGTCTTCGTCCTTGCTACTGCTCTTCCAGACACTTTTCTTTCACTTCTGGAGATGTTTTTATTCGTTTTGTTCTCCTTTTATACTTTTTTTCATTTCTATGTTCATTAGCACATAGAATTCCAGATCCTCTAGTATTTCGTCCATCTCACATAAATCTTCTATTCTTGTAGCTGCTCGTAGCACCGTCCCTGCTCCTTCCATTGATCTATTTATTCCGTTTTTCACTGCGTGTTCCTCTATTGCGTTAATACACTTTTCCATATACTTTTTCTGCACCTTTAGCGTTGCGTAGCTTCCCATTTTGTGTTATGGCGGCGGTGTGATACGGTGGAGATTTGCGGTTGGTGATCTTGGTTCAGGCTGTCCATGTGATTGCTGCTCAACCACCGTCCGCGGTTAGTTTCCTACAGTCTCTGTCCGTGACACTGCTCTTCCAATCACATTTACTTCTCCACGAATTTCAACATTTTCTTTCACTTTTGGATGTTTCGTGATGTTTTCAATGACGATGTATTTATTTATTTTTTTACTTTGGCTCATAAACCATAGCCTCGAATTGTATGCACTCTATGCGTCCGTATGTTTCTATAACCGACAGCTTCATGCCCTTGTACTCCGTGAGTATTTACTGTAAGCGTTCCATCCAGTGCAGGAATGTACTCCCATTTGCTTTGAGAAGTACCCCTAGGGTACGCTCCGGCAACTCGTCTTCCTCAGCGTACGTCGGCCCGAACCTCACTCTTACGTAGTTCCTCCAGCGATCCTCCATGTTCGAAACGTATTTGCTCATCTGGGTGCTGTTACGGCTGCTATGTTGCGGCGGCGGTGCTATACGGTGGAGATTCGACTATTTTCGACGGTTGGTGATCTTGGTGACTTTCGGCTGTGGCTGGTGTTCTCAAATGACGGCGGATTACAAATTGTGCTGCTCAAACTGCTGGACTGGTGATAGCTTCAGCATGGGAACTGTCCGGCGATATGAGACACCACACGCGCAGTTCTATCGTCGAAGGTTTGTGGGATCTGCCTATGTTGTTCTAGCGGTTGTGTGTCGTTCTAACTACTTATTTATACTTTAGGCATATTTTGCACTATTTATCCGGAGATTGCAAATTATAGTCACGATCGCCATGTGATATGTGATACGCTATCGCCAATATGATTTGCGGGCGTCATATTATATGATCGACGCTCGGGGCTTGTACTTGTACTTGTACGATATATCTTCGAACGCGCGGTCACTATCTTGTTCACTACGTCGATGACGGCGGACTGTCCGGACGGGTTACGAGTTCTTACTTTAATTTGAATTTGAGACATTGTGGTCGTTCCAGGATAAGGGGACTCCCAATGATCGTCGTTGGAACCGCCCAGGCCGTTCTAGAAAATCTAGAAGAGATTTCCCCTTAGTGGGAACGTTGGACTCATCGAGACCTTACAAAACAAATAACTCCCCTGTTACCTCTTCGTTAGTTGCTCCTCGCTTTCGAGAGCCTATACTGCAAGAGGCTGAGCGATACTGCTGAGCGATGGTGAGCTTTCGGATGTTTGGCAGAACCCGGGCGGGGCATCAAATGAGAGCGGAGTGAATGATAGTCAACTCGTTGCTTTCTTAGATGATACTCTTTATTTCAAGCAAAAACAAGGCGTATATACTATCTTAAGCGTACTTACAACTAACGTTTGTTTATTCTAAACCGGTTTCCCAAAGCTTGAAAAGGAATGGAAAGGCGTAGCGCGCACCTTCGGAAGCACCGAAAGTGTGTTTACATGTTGCACCCGCTGACGTAGCGCCTCATCGAAAGTGCCGAGCGCCTAGCGCTGTCGTAACCGCGACTTTGTTATGTTTCCGCATGCCCGCTAGCTGCTGCTATATTAGTCAGCGCATGCGGAAGCCTATCCAGCTGACCCGGCGCATCGGAACATTTGATGACCTAGTTTTGGCAACGTTGGTCATACAACATTCTCCCTTTCTTAATTTTATCCCTCAGAGTTACGTTCCTTGTTTCGGCCTAAACTGTGGTTTAACTCTTTTCAGCGGAACTGGAGTGGGAGATGTTACGGTTAGCTCAACAGACCTTAAATGCACTTCACTTTTTTGGTCTAGGTGAAGATTAAATTTCTTAATGTAAACCAGGTATGCAGAGCAAAAGACCGCGATTGCTAGCAGTGTGAAAGAAGCTATTATAATTATAGTGACATGATGTTCTTCCACTCTGATGCCCATCGGGTGCCGTGCAATTCCGTCGTCTAGCTTTGAAAAGTAATTCCTTGCCCTGGAATTTGATGCTATCGTTGCTTGGACTTCTTGATGGTCTGACTGTAGAATATATCCGTAGTCTAAATTTACCAATGCAATAGCTTTCGACAGCGGAATATTGCTGTCTGTGCACATCAGCTTTGCCTTTGAAAGATCGTCTACATAATATAATACTGAGTTGGGTTCGTGTAATGTATGAGACATGAAAAGGGTCGTCTGATTTTAGTGGTGTGACAATTAGCTCTCGGAGTCGGGTGAAGCAGCCTCCAAGAGACACAAGTATCCTTGTTGTCCATTATTGGCTGAGTTGTGATAAAGTGTGTTTGATTCACCACCTCAAGATCTCGGGGAACGAAGTGATGTCGCTGCTCCTTGGCGGCTATTACATGAATCTCCAAAACGATGATTGTCCCATCCACGGCATTTGGAACCTCCTCAACAACTGGAGTAAGGATAGAGACGACTATGCGATGATTTATCTGTTTACTTGTGATATCTGATCGCTGTCCGAAGATGGCTAGATCAGGGGATAAATTGCTTCCCAACTCCGTAAAAACTTTCTCGAGATCCGATGGTGCCAAGGAATCCGACCGCTCGATACGGTATTTCGAAGTTATACCTTCTATAAGCTGATGTGACAGCAAGATGTAGCTCATGAGCCGTATCCGCACCAAAGCCTGCTGTGCTTCGCTGGTGACATTGTTTATTTCTAGCTCAATAAATTTAGTTCTTTTCTAGAATTCCTTAGCTAACTGGTTTGTGCGCTCGCTTGCTGCATTAACTGTTCCAAATAGTTGTTTCGTCCTCACTTCCTCGATCGATTGCATATGATGAAGTTCGTCTGCTACTTCATCGTCCCCTATCAACATACCCTTTACCATTCCGAGTAACCCACCACTTCGTCGGCTTCGTTTTCCTCCGTGGGCCGTAAACCATATCTCGTGTTCTGCAGCTATTACCTGGCTTAACTGCCCCTACTGCGTTTTCTAGAGTGTTATCGTTTGAGTTCGGGTCTCTTACCTGCTTGTACAATGACGATAGTTGTCGTCGGTCAATATGACGATATTGCCTTCTCTCAGCGGTTCAACTTTGGAGGTCCATTTATTCTCCTTGATCAGCCTTATACCTTGGCATGGTGTTGCACCAGCTTACACTGTTTACGGTCCACGCCATTGCTGAGGGTTGTTTCCGGGGGCATATATCCTGCATGTCTTACGACGAGGAAATGGAATGGCGTCAGGATTTCTTCTTCTTCGTTCATTATCGGAATATGCGTCAGTGGCCTGGAGTTCATCATTGTGAAAGGTCCTCCCGTTGTTGTTTCGACGATGAACCGAAAAGATGGCGCGTGTAGACGACGAAGTGTAGACAGCGAATAGTAAAGCGAGTTTCCAGTTTCTAGCGAGTAGTGATTTCGGAGGCGTTTGATGTTGAAACCAGGCTCATGCTCTTCCAGGAGTGCGCTGTCTCTTCCGACTGACCGCCTTTATTCTGAACTTAACAAAGATTATATACTAGATTTTTTTTTATAAAAACATTTATTTGCGTGAAAAGCTTAAAAATAAGGAACAACACTGTACAAATCTTAATTTAACATTTAAAACAAAGAATTACGGAGGACTTCTATGTCAATCGCAGCATCATTGTTTCCAATGATGTGGATGACATAGTT
>KB673024.1:741752-760729 GCA_000349145.1 Anopheles dirus
TTTCTGCGTTATACTTATGCGCTCCAATGTTCCAGAAATCGGATTCCTTATCAAACACTGGTAGATTCATCTGGATTATCCACGTTTGCCATACAACTCCACCTATCCGGAGCGCGGATTCATACTCCGGATCGCGCTCCGGCCAAGGAGCGCTCCGGATTGATCCGATCCGGAATATAGCCGGATTTGCCCATCTCTAGTTCATTTGAAGGAGAATAGAGTTTGCGCTGCGAAGGTGCAGGTTGCCGGGGATGGAGATTCGGCTGTTTAGAATTTGGTGCTATTGATATTTATTTTTAAATCTCATAATCTCCTTTCTCGTAATGTTTATCCATAATACATTACATCAATCTCAATGTGATTTGCTTGCCATTTATAGCATTAATATCTCATAGTCAATAAAAATCACTTCACGTAGTCTCGTTGACTACCTTTCCTTGTTATGTCATCTCTGATACAACAGCAAAAACATTTCATTTCATAGTCTGCATTCGATCTGGACACTATCTTTAGCCGTCTCCTTAGCCGTGTGGCGCGCTTCGTTGAGTGATTCATCGAGTGAGTGGTGGATGGGGAAACGGAAGAATTGGCGCAGAGTTGTTTGTCGATACACGAATCGGGTTTTGGGTACACTTAAGCATCGAGTCAAATGGAAGAGTCTAGATCGGTGGTAGCATCTGTGGTAGGTTCACGGTTGCGGTCACCATGTGATAGATTCACTTACTCAGTAGGTATACTTGCATAATATGGTCACTGGGATTTCGTCACTATCGGACACGGCTGAAATGATGGTATGGATCACTTGCGGACTGAGATGGACTTTGCGCGGAGCACTGAAATAATAACGCTTACTATTTAGGATTTGGGTAAAGACATTTTCGTGTCTATGGTGTACCCATGACGCTTACGGAGCTTCAATGACTAGCTCGTCGAACTGTCTGTCTCTCTTGTGGTGCCGCTTTCTTTCCTTGGACTCGGAATCAAGAAACAGATGGAGTGCTCTCTGTGAGGCTGCGCAGAATAGGATGAATGTATTTATTAATAATGTTGTCCATACATGGTGAGACACCTGGAGCCATATTTCCAAATCAGCATACACCCGCCAGTGTCATATTGGAGGTGTGGAGCGTGAAAATGCTACCGACGCGAGTTGGACACGCATCTCTAATTACGTACCCAAATCCAAACACGCGAAAACGTGGGAATGACTTGGATACTGTAATACGAGTAGTCGATCACGCCTATCACGCCACACCTTCCCCCATAAAAAAGTACTATTTCTAATTTCGCAAAATTGGCTCCAAATATCTTTCCTTATTATTTAGGCTTATATTCTATGTTTTATGTACTATTATGCGATTTTTATGAACTAATTGCTCAGCTTGATTTCTTATATTTTTAATTCTTACATTAGGATGCAGTAATCCGACAATTTGGAACGAACCAGAATACACTGGGTCCAATTTTCGTCTGTTTTCATTCTTCAACCATATTTGATCGCCTACCGCTACACATATTGGATTAGATGTTGGTTTTTGATTTTGAATTCTTGTTGCTTTTGCCTTCTCTAACAAGATTTTTACTTGGTTTGCTGATTGCTGTAATTCTTAATTCAATTCAAATAAGTATCATTTGTGATTATCTGGGTCGACGGTGGAAATGTCTTTAAATTCGCTTGGTATATTGGCTTGTTTTCCAAAAACTAACTCAACTGGGCTATATGAATGATTGGTATGTGGGGTAGTGTTATAACAAAATGTAGAAAATGAAACATGAGTCCCAATAATCGTTGATACAACGGTGGTTTCTTTCGAGGCTTCCGATAGTTTCTGGATGATATGCAGTTGAAATTTTGTGTTGGATCTATAGCAGTTTTGTAATTTTCTCTAGAATTTCGTTTTTGTATTCTATGCCTAAATCAGATTTTATTGTTTTCGGGCAGCAGTATAGGAGGATACAGAGCTCTATGATGGCCTTTGCTAACGTATTAACTTGCTTATCAGGTATGGCAGTTGTAATTATGTATTTGGATAGGTCACATTGAATCGTTAATGCGTATCTATTTCCGTTTCAAGATTTAGTAAAAGGTCCAATTGTATCAACTGATATAAGGTTGGAACATTTTGTTGGTGTTGTCACGCCACACTCTATCTGTCTGTCATCACGGTTTTCTTTATTTTACATAAGTTGCACTGGATGCACGACATTTTAACTTGCATTGCGCTACAATTATGTGTTTGTTACATTTATCCGGGTTCCAAGTTTCCTATGTTTTTATATAAGGGTTCTCACCCTTACCTTGCGATGGCTCGCTAGCCATATGTTTTTCCGTGAGAACTTTTCCGGTTGGTGCAAAATGCGGACTTGCACTTTGGCGACGTCAGAGGACTACTGACCAGACAGCTGATGATTCAGGAGAAATCATCCAATACACGGTGCCTTTCGTTGGAACACATCGGGCCTTATCGCTGGTGAGGGGTCACCGAAGGTTTGTAATTGAGGGTCGAGACGTGGACGAACTCTGATGCAAAATGCAACGCATACAGACTGATCTCAGTCTGCAGTGTTTCCAAAGTTGCTAGCATTGCTTCTGTCTTGTCTTCTCTACCATTTCAAAATGGTATTAAACAAGTGGCAATCTTTAAAGCTTTTAGCGCGTCTATTCTGAGGCTGTTTTTTCTGTTTTATCTTAGCGTGTCTTTATGGAGGGGCCAAATGTTGTTCTGTTTGCACGTTCCACTTTTGGAATGCTTATACACTGCACTAAAACGCACGGAAGTACGCCACCCGAGACAGGTGCGATATGCTCCGATTCGAGTACAATACGCGGTTGGCTTGTCTGTTGAAATACACCTTTTTATTTAATTTCCATTTCTTATATACTAAATTTAGGCTGACCACTATTGGTCAACATGCAATTCTTAACCAATAAATTCGACTTATTGACAACACGTGCACCCTTCGGGATAACCCTGCACTCGCTTAGCGACACTCACTATACCAGTTTTGTGGCAAAAAATTGTGGCTGTGGGTGAAAATAAAACCATCTATCTGGGAGTGGGATTTTTTTAGAAGCCGTTTAATGCTTCTTAAAAGCTCACCAATTGGTGTTGATTTGCTTCCTTTGCTTCCTTTGCAATTGGTGTTGATTCGCTTGCTTTGCATAATTTCGAATTAAAGTTCCCGATTCTTCGTTACACCTATCTGGTAGTGTGTAACGTTGAATTACGTTGATTCGCAATAAACTAAACCCGAAATCCAAGGTACGTAACTAGTTTTAGATTCTTCTCAACTACACGCTCTTTGTTATACATATCTGGTAGTGTGTAGACAAATTCACATTGACTCGTAATTGGAAAAAGGTATTAAAGTTACTTACCGCTGGAGTCGTGTTGAGCGAAGACTTTTGTGTGTTTTGCTGTGTGATCTAGCTTCATTCCAAATATTTCACACCAAACACTTTAGGCACGTTTTGCACTATTTGTTCGGAGATTGCAGATTATGGTCACGGTCGCCATGTGATATGGGTTATTGTTCGTGCTATGCTATCTTGTGAATTAGAATGAATATCGGATGGTATCTGTTTAGCATGTGTATGCTACAACCGAAATGTTGTTTAATGATCCGTAACAATAGTTGAAGGAGTGCCAAATGCTCGAAAGTACGTTAGTAATACGAAAGTAATTAAATTTTTCGATTGCATTTGGATTAGCTGCGTGTGTTTCGAGAATGCATCAACGAATGAAAGAAAATTTAGTTTATCTGATTGAAAGAATCCCATGTGCATCCGTTCAAAAGGTTTAGATGCGATAGGTCGAGATGAAAGTTTGATGTTATAAGGTTTCCGTTCATATTTGTGAACGTTACTTACCTTACAGTACCGTACGGTAGCTTTCATATTATATCTTTTTTTTATTTTTCAATTTGGAACGTTTTCTTCCTTTTTTGCGTTTTCTAATCGGTTTAAAAAAATCTTAAATTTCTAGTATGATTTGAACTCACCACAACTACTTCATTTATGTCGGCATTCCAAACGCATTACGTGATTCTGCTCCTTAGTCACCGTGCGTGACACTGCTGCACTGCCTGCATTCATTTCTCGGCTTCCGGCACTGTGCATGCGATTGCTGCTCACTCTCACTTCAGGCACTGTCCATGTGATATGCCATGTGATATTCTGCTCAACCACCGTCCGTGGTTAGTTTTTTTCTGCCGTCTCCCTCTGTGATACTGCCCTTCCAGACACTTTTCTTTTACTTTTAAAGATTTTTTTTTCGTTTTTCATTTTTTTTTATTTTTTCCATTTCTATGTCCATTAGCACATAGAACTCCAGATCCTCTAGTATTTCATCCACTTTGTATAGATCATCTAGTTTTCTAGCTGCTCGTAATATCGTCCTTGCTCCTTCAGTTGATCTAGTCACTCCGTTCCTTACTGCGTGCTCCTCTATTTGGTCGATACATTTTTCCAGATACTTTCTCTGGACTTCAAGTGTTACGTAGCTTCCCATGTTGTTCTGGCGGCTGATTTGTTGCTGCTTCGGGCACTGTGTTGCGTAGGCGGTGCGTAGAGGTTGCGAAGTGTGGTCTTGGTGGCTTCCGGCTGTGGCTAGTATTCAAGTTGTGATTTCGGTTCACTCATTTTCCTTTGTTTAACACAAATTTGCAAATGTGGGTCGGTCGCCATGTGTTGATTTAAACACTTTTTTGTATTGAATGATTTTGCGTGATCATTCATTTTTACTTAGGCAGGGTTAAGGCATGAATAGCCTGCTTCTGTGCTTGTTTTTTATTGCTTTGTAAAAAAGCTTTCCAATTTTTGCCACACAAAGAATTGCTAGCATTGCCAAAATAATGTTCAATTTTAGCTCGTGGGTCAAATGCTGCTCCGTATGCACATTCGGAGCAGCACGTTCGTGTTCTTTGGAAATTATTTCGTCTTGACTTTCTCCGTTTGTGACATCTTCCACCAGCAATTGTGTTAAGACAAAATGTCCGTGTTGACTGAAATAATTTCTGTACACTATTTGAATGAGTGGGTTAGATTTTCTGGAACCATTACCGCAGTTTTTTGTTATTATGGTGTGATATTGTGATGTGATGATAATATGTGATATTTAATCATCCATGAGCCATGTGATAATAATCGAACTACTCTGGTTCTATAATTTGGTTCTTTCAGCTCCTCTATAGGTTATTTGTGCTGGCGTAGAGTTGTGCTGCTCTCATTGGTTGCTTTTGCATCAGAGCTTTGCACATTTTCCAGGTAAATAGCACTAACTGGATAGAACAGATCCCAAGCAGAAACCATATTGCAATCTCATGATTATCATGATCAGCGGAGTGTTGTTCAAGTGTATTTACTATGCTAACTTGGGCATCGCCGTCAATGCTGTTGGACTGACTTGAGCGACACATTTTGGCCACTTGGGCAGGAACGGTATCACCACTTCTCAACACTGTCACTATGAAAGAACACCCTTTGTGTATATACGCCACTTATACGGTAACTATTCTTGCTCTTGGTAACTGCACTTGTACTTTTCACTACATGATGAAGGCTGGCAGGATCGCCATGTGATACTCAATCATCGAACTTCTCTTGTTCAGGGTTCGTTTAAGAATGAATTCTCGTTAGTCTTTGTTGGCAGTTTTAGTGCAGTGGCAGCCTTGCTTAGTCTTAATCGGCATTCCGTTTTTGCTGTGGTAGGCGTTCACGGTTATCGACTGTTAGCAACCGATCGTCATCGATCGAAACACCGATCGAATTACATTCGGTTAGAATGCGGCGCTGAATCGACCGAATCGGTTAGGTTGCTAACCGTCTTTTGTTAGCGACAGCACCGATCGTTCTACGTTTACCAAACGCATAGTAGCACGATTGAAATTTCTAAAAGGTTCCTCTGTCATGTCCGTTGAGATTCGACCGGTTTTAAAACGTATTTGATTTAGTAGTAGTTTATGGATCTTTCTGAAATGTGTAAATAATAATCATCTGACGTGTCTGCGGAACGTACAGTGTTAAGCTTCGTACAGACGTGAACTACTTGTAGGCCTACAAAAGTGACGTCTACTGATTTTTGTTTGTACTCTGGTGTAGCCGCTCGTAACATGCAAGTAGCGGGTTAGGGGCCGGCGACAGAAATGGCCTGTCAAATGGGGGAGAACAAAGGAAAATCGGTAGACGTCACTTTTTAGGCCTACAAGTAGCTCACGTCTGGACGAAGCTTTAGAACCTGAAATGGAGGGTGAATTAGTGCCATTTGTTTTTGAAGTTTCGGTGTTGAAATCGCTATGCGATGAAGTTTCTTTAATGTTTGCTTCTATGGTGGTGTCTGTAATGGAGTAGATCTGATTAGTTTCAGGTGTTGGTTGTATGGTTTTTCTGCTAGTTAAGAGCATCGGCAACAACATTAGTTTTTCCTTGCCAGTATTGTATTTCAAATCGAAATTTTCTAGTTCTAGACACCATATTAAAATTTTACTATTTTTTGTGATGTTTTTATTTTACAATTTTTTGTTGATGATGTGGCCTAAAAACTCGGTTTCTCGTTTCAAAAACTCACATTTATCTAGCTGTATTTTCAAGTTGAACTTAGAGATTCGTTGTAGAACTGTCATTAGGGTTTTCAGAAACGTGTCTGCTATTGTTTTTTCGTTTACTTTCCTGTAGTCAATGACTACTTTAATTTTTCTTTTGCCTGATGTGTCAGTTTTTTTTTTGGAACCAGCCATATCGGAGAAGAATGCAAAGAATGCTTGTTGAATGGGTTATGATACCATTCTGCAATAGTTCGTTTATTTGTTCTTCAACATCATTTTTAAAAACGTAAATGATTTCGTGAAAACGGGAGCATTACCGGTTGTAGAAATTTTTTGCTTGACGCTTGATGTAGAGGATATTTTTTGGCCTGATTTTAGTAGTACATCCTGATTTTCCAGAATAGCCTGAAAAAGTAGGAATTTCTCTAGTACAGATAGATAATTTTCTCGAATAATTTAATTTACTATTTCTTTTGTAATTTTTTATTTTGTTTAGATTGACAAAGGGGTAATGGTTTCAAAATTTGTTAACCTTAATTTTCAATGCTGTATCTTGTAAATCAAAGGTATTTGATTCGAAATCAAGGTATTAATCAAGGTATTAATCGAAATCAAGGTAGGTCATAATATTTTTGTTGAGATACGTCTGATTTGTAGAAGGTTGCTTTTTTCGCAACTATCCATGGTTTGAGTTCCCATAATGTTAGTGATATTGATTTGTTTGATCTTTTTCTAGATTTTGAGAATGCCTGGATTAATCACATATTTATTTGCGCCAGAAACGATCAGTAAATTGAGATCCTGTTTAGTGTCTAAATATGGGAGGTAGTCGTATTTCTTTTCTATGAGTTGTCTTTCAATTGTCGTTCGTTTTTTAAGCTCGCTATCACTGTCGTTAGACTCTGGTTCTATATTGACCTCGTTTTTATGGAATTGCCTCCTATTTGAAGAGATTCTACTGCCAAGTGAAGCATCGACATCCATCGGCTCTGGATCGTCTGATTTTTTATTCAGAAATTTTCTTTCTGAAGTGGGTTTCAGGTGTTTACTTTAGATAACATTTTGGTTATACTTGTTGCTAAATTGAGGTTTATTTGCAAAAACATTATTATTTTTTAAAACGGTGTTTTTATTTTGCTCGGTCTCTTTAAACTTGCATAGGAATGCAAGTTACGGGATCTTCTCCTTCGGAGGCTTCCGTGATCCGTCATGTTAGGTGGTTAGAACCGAACTGATTTATTTTAGCACATATTAGACCTCGATTTCTGGCATCGTTTGTTCACACGGTGACTCCGGTTGTCCGACGCGTTTGGCATGTGCCGGTTTCTGGTTTCTGGTAAACGGCTGACCATGCAGGCGACTTCCTGGCACTTGTGCTTGTGTGATATGGGTTACGCCTTGTGCTACGTTACCAATATGGTTTACGGTCGCCATATGATATGATCGACACTAGAGGAAGTTGTACGATAATTTCTCATACGCCCGATCACCATCTCGTTCACTACGTTGATGACGGCGGGCCGTCCGGTCGGGTTACGAGTTCTTTCTTGAGTTTTGACCGTCTAGGCAGCCGTGGAGATTCTGGAAGAGAACTCCCTTACAGGGTCGTTGGAGTCATTGGGGCCGTTCCAGGGTAAGGGGACTCCCAATGCTCATCTCAATGATATAAGAGATTTTCCCTTACTGGGAACGTTGGAGTCATCGAGACCTTACCAGGGTAGGGGGTGCATCGATGCTCTTGAAAGAAGTGGAACTCAGAGGGTTTTTTTGAGAATCACGAACCTTGTCGCGATAGCCAACTGCCAGCTCACTGGCCACTCTTCGGACACTCTATGGCCACTCTGCTTGCTGATCGAGAAAAGTCGGGTTTTTTATACCATAATTTTGATTGATTTTACAATAGTTGATTGTCCTGAATTTAGGTTTGATTAATTTGCTAGCGTAAAACAAATAACTTAGTTGGGGTGTTAGTTCGTAAAAAAATGCTTAATGTCTGGTTTTTTTGTTTTGCGCAAGTCGCGTCCGGCGCGCGTAGGTCTGCTTTGTGTTGATTCGGTATCATATTGCATTGCGTCGCTTCGAGGCGGCTTGCGCCAGTCAGTTTTACAATAGTGCTGATTTCGTACGTTTTGCGTGGTAGGTTGTTTTTGTTACTTGCATTTTTGGTATCTACCGGGCTGTGTTAAAATGTGGGTAGCTGAGTTTTTTTAATCGATAGCATGCGGTGCTCGTATCTGATGTCGAGTGCTTGGTTAAAACTGCTGAAGATGATGTTTTGTGTTATTGGTCCAAAGTGTTACTACTTACCATCGCGACAAGGTTCGACAAGGTTCGTCTTCCGGAAAAGTGGGTTACTTGCCATCAGTGGTTTTTGATTCTTTTTTTGTTGACGGGTTTGCGTAATGAGTATTGACCTGTGCATGTTGTTGACTTGGATTGGGTTATTGTTCGTGCTATGCTATCTTGTGAATTAGACTGAATGGTATCCGTTTAGCATATGTACGCTACACTTGCTGCGTCAGGTTTCCGGTGGTTGTTTGTCTGGCGCCTGTGGTTGCCAGGGGACGTCATCGGTAACTTGCATAAGCGTCTTCGATATCTTTTGGGCGAGCAGCTTGAGCAATAAATGCGGCTAGTGCATCTTCATTAATGAAAATGCTAATGCTAATTGCATGCATCCTAAAATATCCTAAAATATCCTAAAATAGTCATCAAATAACTTGTGATAACTCTGATTTAAATCCCTGGCTTGACAGCCAATTTCTTTCGGCGCCAAACGCCGTCCGTTTGCTTCTCTACAGGACAGCTTCATTCTCTTGTACGCAGTGAGTACATCCTGGAAGCGTTGAATCCAGTACCGGAATTTGCTCCCATCTGCCTTTAAAAGTATTGTGCAACGCATCTAGCTTGGATAACATTTTGTTTATAGTTCGTTCTGGCTGACTATGCAATGGGTTATGTGCAAGTGTTGTGTTTCACTTTGCTTGGCGGTATAGCGTATGCTAAAAGGGGTTTCAAATTGCAACCACAGTGCAATTCAGGAGACCGGCAATAACTGAGACTCTAAATACGACAGTTACTATTAAAAATACTCACAATATGTTTCCCGACAGGCATTAGCTAAGACACAGGGGAGGAATCCATATACAACTGACTTCTGATAAGCAATAACTCGATGGTGAGCAATAGCATAAACTGAAACAAAAGGTTTGGCCATCGAAGTCCTTTGCTTAAACGCTAACCGAATAAATGTTAGGTTTCTGCCCGAAGGTATTATTGCTCCAATTTCTTCATTAAACATCCCGCTAGTGTTCTCGGTACGAGTGAACCTATGCCGCGAAAGTGGAATAGTCGGAACAACAATGTTTCGGATGAGGGCAGAAGATCAACCAAGACTAATACGAGAGGCCAAAGAATTTCATTCAAAAGACGATCTCGTTCTCCGTTTCAGATCAAGATTAATACTAATTTTATTCAACAATTTCAATCGCTTATATACTAGCAATTCATGGTGGTGTTAGTTAGAATCGCTACACGAAGTTTCATGTATTGGTGAATGCCATGCGTGGGATGATTCGTTTTTCTGTCCGGTGCGTTGGTCCTAACCAAATAAACGATCGCGTGATCCGTTCGTTATCGCGTGCTAGGTACTTGAGATTTAACATCTGTGTCCGTATGTTGCTGGCGCAATGAACTATGCATTGCGTTGGTTTTTCGTGTTTCCCTTTTCCTTCAATTCGTGCATTCGTGCAGGTGCATTCTCGATTCTAATGATTCTTTGTTTACTTGTTCATATTCGTCCATGTCAGCGGTCGCGCCGTGCTATCTAGCTCTCCTGAGTTGGTTAGTTTTAGATTTTACGACTTACGCTTATCGTTGGTTTCATGCATCGGGCCGTTCTGAAGTGTCTTTGTTTATTTGGGCCAACGACGATGATTCCAAACGACAGGTTACAATTTTTGGATGAAACCTAATCGTTGCTCACGCAACAATTATTATGTTATATTAATTTTCCCAGCTTACTGGTGATAGCTGATAGGTAATAGCTTGGCTGGTGCTCTCAGGTCATACCTTTTCCCTCTTCCAGATGTTCTAGTTCTGAAACATTTTAACGCTACTTAGTTCTGTGTCTTCTGACGATACTGTCTTGATATGGGTACTTTTATTGCAATAATATGGCTATCCGTCAGTTGAATCGAATAATTATTCTCTGTTTCACTAGCCTTAGCAACTAAATGTGTAGTTTTCGGTAGTTTGGACGCGGCTGAACGGGTTTCTTTATGTTTCGTATTAAGGATGCAATCTCCGGTAAGATCAATCAATCCACTGAAGTGGACTAACCAAACTCGTTTTCACTTACAAGTAAAACTAAATGTCTTCCAGATTGTCTATTTGTCAGTTTGTTTAAGCTAGTTTTCCTGATACAAAGGTGTCGAAAATTGGTTGATGTGCTATATAATGGATTTCATTAATGTTCTGAACATGCTTTGGCACAAAGTGACGTTGCTTTTGAGCGATGGTAAGAGGATGTTCCAATAACGTTGATTTGTTGTCTGACCTCTTCGTCTCATTGTTTACCTTTGATATTCTACTACCCAGGTCAGGTCATATGTGGTTTTGACTAACTTGCCGGTTAATTGAATGGTTCTCTCATCTAAAGAGTGCTGCGTTCCTTAAAGTGGTCTACTTTTTACATCTTCAATATTCTGCATCCAATGCAGTTCGTCTTCTATTCCGACTCCCACAACATTCCTTTTAGTATTCCTTAAAATTCTCCGCTTCGTTTTTACTGTTTTCACCTTGAGCTGTGTCATATTTTCTGTTCTATCGCCTTAGTATCTCGTCATATTCTCTTCTTTTCTCTTCCTACTCCTTTATTTTTAATCTAGACTTTAAGTTGATTTTTTGTAAAACCTAAGGTAAGGTAAACAAAATAAATTAATGAAATGAAATATCATGGAAATCGCGTTGCACAAGAAGGGATCGCGGGAGTTCAATTCGCTTACATGCTTATATAACCGTTCTATGTCAAATCGCAAGTGATGTCTCGTACTTCTAATCGAGGATTTCAAATGGTCTTTCAGATACAAATGCGCTTTGCATTGGTTTATCAATTGTCTTCGGGTTATATTTGTATTCATTGCAAGCAATACAAGTCTTTGTAAATTGTCTAACGAGACCGGCCATTTTAGAAAAATGATATCTTCCAATGGTTTGTTGCTTATTTTCCTCAAATCCTCTTATGTGCTCTTAGATGTTCTTTATTAACTATATCCATTTAATTCGATTAAGTCGGTATATTATCCAATTTTTGTAAAAATTTTACTTTTAGCGGATTTTGTCGGTCGTAGTGCATTTCTTGTGTATCTTGAACTGTATTTTGTGCGTTGTAAATAAATAATTTATTTTTTGTGCGGCTAAGTGTGCCCATAAAATATTCTACATATTTCTCTCAGTCAGATCTTTACAAAAGGCTTTCAATTACCAAATTTCTTTAATGATCTCGCGATGTCCTCGTTGTTATTCTCGAGCTGGAAGTAAAAATGTATTCAAGTCTTCAGATCTCCCCACGTCTTCAAGTTCCTTCACCTCAGGTCCCTATTCGGGTGCTAGTTAGAGTTTCGGGCGCTGATATTTCGGACTGGACAATAGTAAGCAGAAACGTGTTTTCAATGTTTCAATTCCAATGGTGTTTTCAATGTTTCAATTTCAACCAATGTTTCAATTGGTTTCGCTCTGGAAATTCTAGCAGAGATTACTGATGACGTTGATTTAACGGTCTTTTTCCCAGCAAATATGATGTGCTCAAAAAAACAATAAACAAGCTTTTCTCATCATCACATATTTTAAGTATTCATTTCAGATAACATTTTTGGATAACAACATGCAAATACCGATCGGGCTAAGAGCAGCCTCGTGTAGCGGCCGGTGGGAGCTGTCTGGACAAGAGTTGTCAATACATCACCACTTTCACATGCACACATGCATGAGCATTTCTAATGCTATTATGCTCATACTTTTTGGGTGCATGAACAATAAATTTCATAAATTTACTCTCTCACAGCTTCACTGTACTACTATAGATTTCGTTACTTCTGTTCAAGCACGATCAATCGATCGAACGTTTAAATTGACACTTACCACTACAATGACCTAGTTCATCCTACCTTACTTTCATCTAGCGCAAAAAGCTGCGGCGACATCGTTTCTCTCTGAAGATCTAGCATGGAAAGTAAACAGCAAATATGTTTTCGGTACTAAGGATGCCTCATTACAGGGTTTTACAATTTAGTTTGGACTGGCTGCACATATTTTTTGACTTGCGGCATTCGATTTTGTACTAGCGGCATATATTTTGTACTGCAATCAATGAATTGTAGACTGCGTGCATTTAATTTCGACAGCCCGATTGTACTACAACTTTAGGGCCGCATGTTTATAACTCCTACGTGAAAGAATAATTGGAATAATGAACTGTTGATTATATGCAATAATCTTTGTTTGCTCAATCACACACGTGTTTTTGAATGAAAATGTTTAAAAAATGTTGTTTTAATTTACACTAGAATTAATCTTTCTCGTAGGGGTTATAAACATGCGGCCCAAAAGCTGTCATTAATAATGACGCTAGTACAAAATCGATTGCGCAAGTCCAAAAATATGTGCAACCAGTTCAAACTAAATTGTAAAACCCTGTATACTCCTCAGTATCTACCTCTCCCCTCTCATCCTCTCCTCCCATCAAGCATATTTTGAAAACAATTCCTTAGCAGATCTCTCTGCAAACATTTACATCTACTCCGAGAGACTTTAATATGTTCGCATAATTACAAACTAAGAACTAATTGGCAAAAATGACCTGCTTCATCCATTCGGTTAGGGTCTCTAAATGCGTTCATTTGCTATAGGGAAGTAATTAGTATGGAAAAACAAGGTAAAATCGTAAACCAAACCTATATTTATAGCCAAACAGGAACAAATGAGAATCGGAACCGAATTTTTCAAAAACACTTTTTCCCATAGCTCAATTTTTGTGTTTATATAATCGGAAATCACCAAAGTTATCCAGTAGAAATAATGTTGGTCTAGACGGACGCGTCTAGAGGGCCCTTTTTCTAAAAGGGACAAACGTGGTTTGCATTATGGCGATCGGTTTAGCTCAAGCCTAATCGAAATGTACAGATCAACTGGATTTGAATCCAGGACCATAAAACTCAATTATTAACTTGATTATTCTTTTTTCATTGATCCATCAAACTACTAGATCGAAATTACAATTACAGAACTAATATGAGATAAATGTAACCAACTGTAACATGCTTCCGAGTATAGCACTTAAACAACAATGCATAATGAAGAATCCAAAAAGTTTATCATGGCGAAAATTATTATGATATAACAGTAACAAATTTGAACAGTTTAACAAACAACAATATTAAAATTCATTGAAAAGGGAGGAAACACAACTAACCAACTAATCAATCCCATTGATTATCACAATATTACAACATCACATCACTTTACACCCTTTCCCGATGCAGCTTGCTCTTCATCTGACTTACATGAGCTATCCTTTCCAAGAAGTGATTAGAAACGTTGATATTATGTCATCCAAACATGGAACAATAAAAAAATGATTTAATGATTTTCGTAAAATCGATTCAGAATTCAATTACTTCAGATTATAAAATCCTCTCAGAAGCATGTTTTATAAAGCCAATGTTAAAGACACCTTACCTAATCACAAAAAATATCGGAAGTAAGTGTATAAAAAAGCTTGAAGCTCAATAAATTCTTATCAAGAATGCAGGAAATTCAGACATTGAAGATTTAGATATAGTAAAGAAACAATCTTGGAACTTGGAATGATAGAACAAACTGAAACAGAACAAACACAGAATAGTGTCGTTGATCAAGACAGAATAAACATATTTTACATAATTCTAAAAAAATGTATGCGCCATAACTATTAACAAGAATCCAAGCATATTGGAACATAGCAATCTTTTAGTAGTCATGAAGATAATTCTCATGTACGACAGCAATTTCGACCTATTATAGAGTAAAGAAGAATAAACAACATTCGCTTAAAGCAATTCGGGAAACAAAAATACTCTATCTATTGAGTAGAATGTTACATGTGCTAGCAGGCTTATAGTCGAGGTCTAGATATCTTCGTGGACGAGGTTTGCTGACACGTACAAGTAACAACGTATCGTTCCGCAACGGGTGAATGATACTTCAAGCAAAAGTACCGCAGATAAATTTGATCAGCCTAGAAACGATCAATATCACCACTCAGTTCCTCGAAAAAGCACAAGATGGTCTACGCACAACTCACACATTGAAATATTTACGAGAATTCTAGCCCTATTTTAATGTGCGTTGCTGTTCCTGGTGCATTAACATCTTCACTGGCGCTTCGTCTCATCGTATCATATTCTAGCACTATAACCGTAAACAACCTACACCAACGGGTAACTTAAGCACCTCTTGGCGGTATGACCCATCGGAGGAGCACAAATTGGTTATAGCGCACGCACTTCCGTCGTTCCTCCATACTCTGCTCGCTCTGTGCCTAGAATCGCAAGTCAAGACTACTTGATTTTCACCAGCTGATCTGATGCCTTGTTGTTGAAACTGGAAGGTAATGTGGCTGCATCCTGAAAGATGACGTTCCTCAGGATCAGAAAGAGAAATTCAGCGTCAACATGCTCCGTCACATGCCAATCAAACACCAAACCATAACATGTAAAACGTCAACACGCACCGAAGGATCAAGAATAGGTATTGCTCTAATCGACGCTCGTAATAATAATCTAATCATCCATGCGTTAAAAGATGATCCATAAATAGCCCAGCAATAACTAGAAGAGCTATTTGCACAATGCCCATTTCTTAGAGAATGGTGTCTGTAATGATGGTTGCAGCCTCATAGATGATCCTCCTCAGGATCAGTACTCCAGTCCTGTGAAAGAGAAATTCATCGTCAACATGCTCCGTCACATGCCAAGCAAACACCAAACCATAACATTTAAAATGTTAACACGCATAAAAGAGGCAATAAAAGGCATCGTTTTAATCAACGGTCATGATAATATTCTAATCACCCATGCGGTAAAAGATTATCCTTAAATATCCCAGCAATAGCAGAAAGAGCTATCTGCGCGACGATCATTTCTCAAAAGACGTTGTTTTATAACGCGCCACGCGGATCTTTCAGAACGAGGAAATCTCACAGCTGAAAGACGAAATCATGAAACATATACGCAAAAACCCAAGCATCTATACAAAAGACGGAATGCAATTGTATCGGTGAGTTCATCATTATAATCATCATTAGACAATCTCATAGCAAAGTTTGTCTCATTTTCTCACCCACAGAAAACAGATCCACAGCAGATTATCATCTCACAGCTGAAGTAACAGCAAGACGCATCACTTTTGCAAGACGGGCAGACGACTGTCGAAATTCTGGTAAAAAGACGAGCAAATCATCTCTAACTTGCACTTCATCCAAGGCAATCGCGGAAGAGCGGTCATTTATAGAAGGAGGTGTTACGGAGACTTCGATGGCGTCGTATGGTAGTCCAACGCCACTAAACAGCATTGCATACCCGGGTGTTTGAGCAGCTGACACAGCGCATATCATCAGATGTGAGAATTGACGACGATTGGACAAGAGCCTGCAGACTCGCAGACACGGTGATAAGCTAAGCGCGATCGAGCTAGTATTTAAATGTTAGGATTAGCGTAAGTGATAGGTTATTTAGTTCCGAGGTTAAGTCTTTGAACGTAGATAATAAAATGTATTTACTCGATGCCTTCATGAAGGAATGTCCATTAACTAACGAATTTTAATAATAACCGAAGATTATTTGTGACATGTTCCTACTTTTCGGTAAGTAATTACCCTAGCCATTTATTTTTCATCTTATTGTATTTCTGCTGCAGCCGAACCCACTACGTATAAACTAACTTCAACTCAGTGTTAGTCATGAGTTCATTTGATATTTTAATTCAATACGTGAGTAATAACTTCATTACTGTAATATCGTTGTCCTCACACGGTGTTACTTCGTCGCCTGCCTGCACTCGACCGACTCTCTTTAATTAATATAACGTTTATCCGCCAATGCCGTATCAAGGTGATTTTTTTTTAACAGAACAGGTCTTACTTTATTATCTAATTACATGATCAACTTACAACCTACTTAATCACTACCTATAATAATATTAACTGTTTTAAATCATCGATTCCTAAATGTTGACTAATTTCATTATTGTAGGACTGCATGGTTTTATATAGATATTTATGGTTAACTCTATCAAAAGCCTTTTCCATGTCAAAGGAGATGTGTTTCCCTTCCATCTTTTTCTCATTGAGCTCTAGGATTTTATCTTTCATGGATAAAATAGTCTGAAAGATATTTTTCTTTCTTTATGTTAATCTAAATTTAAGTATCCGACTAAATATCTTGTAATCGTAAGTAACGTTATTGGTCGAAGTTCGTCAATATGCGCAGCGTTTTGCGTTAGTGTCCCTTTTTTGGTACCAAAATTATTATTCCATCAACAAATTGAGCAAGCATGTGGCAATTTAAAGCATCATTAATAATTAAGTTAAGCTCTTTATGTATTATTTCTAAAAAAGTTTCGTAGAATTCGTATGTTTAGATGCAGTTTTAATTTTTAATTTTAATCCTTTGTCAAAAGGTTTTTAAAGCAGTTATTTATGTGATTGTTCATCTCTTTTTCGTTTTACTGTTATTATGTATCTTATTAATGAAGGTATTGTAATGAAGGCGTATTTTTAAATGGTACGTGAATAATTGTTCCCCTGCAATATAGTGTGTGTTTGTTTTAAGGTAATTTTTTGTCATTTCTCTTTGCAGAGAGAGAATTTCGGCTTTAATTCTATTTATATTAATTTTCTCAGTTGAGTCAGAAACATATTTTAGATGTGCCTCGTTAAGATTTATTTGCAATCCTTCAAAGCGACAAGTGAGCTGTTATACTCCACTTAAAAAAGCTTTTAATTTTTGGTTTTGCAAAGTCCACCAGTCTATGCATGTACTAAAATTTCTTTTCTGCCTGGTCCATTTTATCCAACATTCTTTAAGCATTTGGTAGTAGAACGTTAAATAAAACTGAATGTAACTGTTCAACAACCGAAAAAGAAGCTTTGGCCATAATATGGGCAGTTAAGTAATACAAATCATATTTATATGGAAAAAAATCACACTTGTAACGGATCATAAACCGTTAACTTTCATCAAAACATCATTCAAAAACACCAAAATTTTGAACTGGAGACTTGAGTTAGAAGATTTCGACTATGAGGTAACCTACAAGCAAGGCAAAGCAAATGTGGTAGCAGATGCTTTAAGCCGATTGCCTGAAGATATAAACGCAAACGAAATAGATCAGGTTTCATTACAAAACAATTCACCAGCAGAACGAGATAGTACTAGCTTTTCTACAATGCATTCAGCAGAAGACTCAAGCGATTACTTTATCCACATATCTAATAGGCCAATTAATTACTACCGCAATCAACTAATAATTAAACTTTCTGACAGTGATGAGAAGAAAGAAGCTCCATTTCCAAATTTTCGTAGAAAAACAATGCTTCTAAAAACAATACAAAACAGTGATGTTGTTCGTTACATTGAAACGTTTCACAATGGAAAACGCAATATTAGCTTCGAAGGCCATGATCAACATGGTACAAAATATTGTAAAGGAATATTTTTCTATAAAAGGACATTTCGTGATGACATCACGAACAGTAGAAGATGTTCCTGATGTGACAAGACAAGATTTTCTTGTCTCAACCGAACACAACAGAGCACACCGCGGTATAGCAGAAGTTGAACAAAAACTACGACGCGAATATTTTTTCCCAAATATACAAACAATTGTGAGAAAATATATCAATTGTTGTGAAGTTTGTAATGTCCATAAGTATGATCGTAGGCCATACAAAATATTACACAAGTTCAACAAAAATTGACAAAATATTTTGCAACGTATGTAATTCCAAAAGAAATAATAACAAACCATGAAACTACCTTTAGGTCAGTTCAACTGAAAAATTCCTTGGCGTCATTAGGAATAACACTAAAATATGCGTCGTGCTCCGCGCCAAACGGGCAGATAGAAAAGACGCATAGCACAGTGACTGAAATGTATAACTCTAATAAGCATAAATGTACAGGACATGATACAAAGAGCATGGTAAGAATAGCAGTTGCGTTGTATTATGACTCCATACATTCGGCTACAACATTTACTCCAAATGAATTGACATTTAACACTAACGGACAAATCTGGTGTCAATTGACACTTTTGCAACTTTGAGCTTCTATAACTCGAAAACGGATAAAGATATTGACAAACGGTTTTCGCCTAAAGTCTTATATTTTCAGAAA